>WEIV01023040.1:0-219764 GCA_013390005.1 Calyptomena viridis
TATATATATTTGTGTGTGTGTATTTTCATATGTATATGTATGTATACAAACCTTCCCTTAGATTTCTGGTCCCTAAACCTTTGGAACAGGTTGCCTGGAGAAGCTCTCTTGGATGGGGCTTTGAGCCATCTGATCTAGTGGAAGAGCTCCCTGCCCATCATACAGGGTTTAGAACAAGATAACCTTTAATGTCCCTTACAATCCAAATTATTCTAGGGTTCTGTAATCTTTATGGGGTTCTTCTCACATAACAGTCTTTGTGGGTACCTAAGCAATACAGCCAAAGGATTACACCTGCATCTAAGCTCAGGGTTAATGTCTGTGGTTCCGTTGCAGGACTGGCAGAGCCCAGGTGGCTCAAAAGGTTGCTACCTCCTGAACTTGGCTCAAAACAGGATTTACCACACATGAATCTGCTCCTAAATCCATGCATTCAATGTAAAACACATCAGGCTTCAGTCAACCATTACATCTGTGTGTATTCCTTGCTCTAAATGGCAGGGGTTGACCAGCCCATGAAGGAAGAGGTCCATGGTGACATCTTGCTGGTCTGCTCAGCCCAGACTACTTGGGGTTCCCTGAACATGAGTAGGCAGGATCTGAGGGTTTGATCTTGGCACAGTGCTGTGCAGACATCCCAGTTTGCTCAGCACCAGCAAGAGGACTTCCAATACACCTAGCACTGTGCTACTCCAAGGAGGAGAGTTTTGAGAGCATGTTCATGTCTCAAATCACCCTCAATTTCAAACAAAGGCTTTACTTCTTATTTGTTCTTGTCATGTGCTCTGTGTGTAGACCCTAGCAAGATTTGCTTGGGAGTTCATCTACAGGTAAAGAAGAGATTAAAACAGTTGCAAACAGTCTTTGGCCAACCTGCAAGTGCAACATTTTCCTTAGATCAGCTTGGCCTGCTTGGTCTGGATTATGATGAAATTACACCTGACCTCCTTGCAAAAGGATACTTTATTTGATTAATTATTGTGGATGTTGAAACATACTCAATGGCTGGTAGAGGCTGCTATACAAAAAGAAATTGCTGTCCTCTGGAGCCTGTGCTGAGTGCTCTGCAAAGAGTCGGGATCGGATGCCACCATGGACCATTGTTCTGCTCTGACTACTTGAAAGCACGGTGAGGGAGAAAAGGTCAGGTCTTTTGTTCAGCTTCTCTACCTGCTGGGCTTTTCGGGGAGATTGAATGCAGGGCAAAACTATTGAACTTCCTGCTGAAGGCTTAAAAAATTGATGCCCGTTTCCTGACTACTCTCAGATGAACAGAGGCTACATATCGATTCTCTGACTTTCCAGGGGAGGGAGTTTTCTGTGGTTTCTTGCTTTAATGTAACCTTTTTGGCTCTTTCAGTTGAGGTGTCTGTTTCCATGATACTGCTACCAAAACCCTTCAAATAAAGGTTTGGGGGCCAGACCCTCAGAGTCAACCAAGAGATCTTTTGACATATTCACAGCTGCTCGGGGGTGGGAGAAAGGAGGGGACATAGGAATGAAATCAGTTGCCTCAGGCTTCTTCTGTAGTCTATGGACAGAAATAATGCTGACTTCTACAGATGGAATGAATTGTACCTTGGAAGAACTAGTTTGTCCCCATAGTCATAAGAGGTGATCTTAGAGAATCATTGAATTATTTAGGTTGGAAAAGACCTTTAAAATCATTGAGTCCAACCCTTAACCCAACACTGCCATGCTCACCACTAAATCATGTCTCTAAGTGTCACATCCATATGCCTGGTGAACACTTCCAGGGATGGCGATTCCATCACTGCCCTGGGCAGCCTGTTCCAATGCTTGAAAATTCTTTCCATGAAGAAATTTTTCATAAAATCCAGTCTAATTGTCCCTTGGCACAACTTAAGGCCATTTCCTTTCATCCCATCACTTGTTACTTAGAAGAAGAGACTGATCCCCACCTGGATACTACCTCCTTTCAGGTAGTTGTAGAGACTGATAAGGTCCCCCCTGAGCCTCCTTTTCTCCAGCTCCTTCAGCTGCTGCTCATCAGACTTGTGCTCCAGACCCTTCACCCTTCCAATCTTTGTTGACTTGATCAAATCCAATGTCTGCATATGAACAGTTCATTCCCACTTTGTGTGTCAGATGGGTTTTGGAGCATGAAAACAAAGATTGAGAACCAGAAAGTCACCTAAATGACAGTACTGTCACAGGAGAGGGAGTAATGGTTGCTAATTTGAGGCATAAAGCCACAAAAGAGAGATACACTAATGGACTTCCCTTCTAGGATTTGCATGCTTCTGTCTTACTTCATGGTCCTCAGGTTTGTGTGGATAAACCCCAGTGACAGGTATTTGCTCCCAGCTCTCCTCTGATCTGTGACATGGCCAGGAGAAGGCAAGGAAATGCTTAGGCATTTCTTTCCTTCCACAAAGGCAAGAGCCCGTTCTGTGATGCACTCACTACCTAGGAAAGCTTTTGCTTCAGTCTTATCTTTGTTTAAAGTCACATCCTGAGGTCTGGAGTGGTTTAGGGTTAGCTTTTGGATTAGTTAGTTTTTCACCTATGAAGACATGGTGTCAACTCAGAGTGTTGCACTCTTGCATCCTCAGTATAGCTAAACACACATGTGGGCTGTCAGCCCCTCTGGGGAACTGTCTTGTTCTAATCTGAAATATGAAAGAGTCTGCGTAACTCTGTTAGGAGATTGGTACTGACAAAGCAGAGAACCAAATAGACCACAGAGGGCCACAGAGATGCCTAGAGGACTGGAGCACCTCTTCTGTGGAGACAGGCTGAGAGAGTTGGGATTGTTCAGCCTGGAGAAGAAAAGGCTTCGGGGACACCTTAGAGCACCTGCTGCGAGAGAGCTGGAAAGGGACTTTTGACAAGTGCACAAGGAGTGGCTTATAATGGAAAGAGGGCGGGTTTAGATTAGATATTAGGGAGAAATTCTTTACTGTGAGGGTGGTGAGGCACTGGTACAGGTTGTCCAGAGAAGCTGTGGCTGCCCCATCCCTGGAAGTATCAAGGTCAGGTTGGATGGGGCTTTGAGCAACCTGATCTAGTGGAGGGTTGGACCAGATGACCTTTAAAAGGTCCCTTCTGCCTCAAACTATTGTATTATTTTAAACAAGGTCTGAGATCCTGCCTCTGGAACCGAGTTTCTGTGGTCCTTTCGCTGACAAGTGCAATTCTTTGCAAAGGCAAAGAAGATGGCATAGCCTGTAGCTGTCATCGAGGGCCGTGATTAGTGATGCAGCTCCTGGCAGAGGAAGACACAGAGTATCACATTCCTTTCCCTCACTGTCTTTTAAAACCCGTCACTCTCAGTCTGAGGAGAGATCATCACCACCTCAGCATTTTGTGGGGTGTTGATTCACCACTTGTGGAAATCAGCACACTTTCACTAAAGTCAGTTGATCCCAATTATTTCATACTGCTGGGGTCTGGGCATTGAGATTTTTAGCTGGCTCAAAAGTGTTTGCATTTTTACCTGATCCATAGTCAACCTGACCAATGAGGAGATCTCAGCATATGGTTTAAGTGCTCCATTTTCAGGCAAAGCCAGATTTTTCATATTTTTCAGCTCTACCTGATGTCTGTTGAAAATCAGACCCTGATTTGGGGTACTGAAATCTTTGGCTGGAAACTCTACCTACTGCACAGCCCCTGACACTTGTCTGTCATTCATGTTGAGTAGATTACACCCTATTTATTGGTGGTTTCAATTACGAGCATCATTTCCCTGGGTTTCAGTTGCACTTGCAGAATGACAGACTGCAGTGTGCATTGGCACTGCACTTTCTTTCTTGAGCTACTTGCACGGAAAAAACCCCAAAACACTAATGTGCAGAAATACAAAGTATCTGTATAATGCATCAAGGCAACTTGCTGGGCTCTTTTGCTACAGAAAGCCACCTTGCTGCCTGCAGTCTGTTCGTATTTTTTTGGCTAATTGATTAGCAGATAGTCTGTGTTCTTTTGTGTGGGAAAGGTTGATTTTACTTCAAGTAGCTTGAATTTTCTGAGTTTGGAGATTTTAGATCTGCAGGATGGCTGGACCTTCCCCTTTTGCAATAACAAAAAAAACCCCAACACAAACGAATAAACAAAAAACCCTCACAATAACAAACTATCAGGTCTTCCCTGGGAACAGTATCCGCCCACCAGAAGGAGAAGCCTTGCAGGAGTACCCTCAAATCTAATTAGTACCTAATCCTGTGCCTTTCATCACTGTAAGGCTGAGTGTTGCAGGAATAGCTAGAGAAAAATCTGCACGTCCACTAAAACAGCCCTTGCAGGCTGTTGTTTAGTTGCACGATTTTGCACACCAAGGAGTCCTTTAGAGGATCCAGGGCTTCTCAATGGATCTTTACCCCCCTACTATCACCTATACCTGTCAGCTTGCAGCTGTTTGAATCTCTCTTTTTCCCTCAGTTGTCCAGGAAGCTGGATCTGCAGCTGACTAGGAGGCAATTCTTTACAACAAAATACACCTCTTATTGAAAGAAGCTCCTGATACAGGCATGCTCTGAGAAACTGGTGGTCATGAAAGGCTATAGTCAAGGCTTTTCTTGACCTTCAGTGAGTTTAGGTGAGAGTTTTTCCAGGAAAACATGCTCCATGTTGTCACTTCATGGTGCATGCAGTCTGCAGGCAGGCTGTGTCATGGATGCATTGGTCACGTGAGAAATAGTAATTCCAATGCTTTCTGCAGCTTATTGCTATTGTGACCTGCCTCGCTGAGGTGAGAGCTTCCTCGCATTCCTCACATCATTTGTCAGCATGACCTCGGGCTGATCCCTCTGTGCGGAGGTGGCAATTAAGACATAAACAAGGGAACTTTCTCAGCACTGTGGCAGGCAGCATGTGGCCAGGTGGTGCTTGCTGTGTCCCCATATCCCTGCCATGAGAGTCTCACACCATTTGCTCCCTTGTAAAAACTCAGGGTATGCTGTCCTGTGTATAAAAAAACCAAGAACATATTCTGAGTAAATTCCTGTTGCCATTGCATTCAGGGCAATACTATTGCTTTTCATGGTAATGCATCTTTTCTCCACATAAAAAGAGATAATGAGTAATAAAACCAGGAGGCTGAAATTGGTTTTTTTGGAGGAGGATTTAGAAATGATCATTTCTTCTTGCAAGTATGAAGATATTTGTACCATGGGAAGAGAAGGTGTAAGTGAATGGCCATTACCATGAACAATTCAGTTTAAAGCTCAGATAGGGGAATTGGTGGAGATCACAGAGATATGGAGTGGTTTGGGTTGAAAGGGACCTTCAAGATCATCTAGTTCCAACCCCTCTGCCATGGCAAGGACACCTTCCACTAAATCTGGTTGCTCTAAGCCCTGTCCAACTTGGCCTTGAACACTTCCAGGGATGGGGCAGCCACAGCTTCTCTGGGCAACATTTGCTAGTGGCTCACCACCCTCACAGGGAAGAATTTCTTCCTAGCATCTAACCTAAACCTGCCTTTTTTCAGTTTAAAGCCATTCTCCCTTGTTCTACTTCTACACATCCATGCCAAAAGTCCCTCTCCATCTCTCTTATTTTAAGCAACACCCCAGTAGCTAAAACACGCATCTTTAAAGCAAGACTCATAGTCAGGGCTCTCCTCCACCAAGGTGGTGGTTTAACTCCTTACCCAGCAAGTCCTGATCAGGAGACAGAGATGTCTCAGGCAGCACTGAATGGCGGGAGATCAGACTTATCTGAGATTCACCTCAGATGGGCTCAGAAACCATGGCAGGTGCCCAAAATTCTTATTGTAAGAGCCTGAGTGTTCGGTTCATTGAAAAGCAGAGTGAGAAATGGTGGGCATAGGCTGTGAGGGACTTCATAGGAAGCAGATACCAGGCATTGAATATCTGACAAACCAGTAGTCATAGGTCATACCATGGAAAGGGCCCTGTCTGTTACCAAAGGAAGGGCACATGTCTCTTGTAAACAGTTTTCCAGACATGATGGATCATCCTGACTTCCATCTGCTCTGTGCTCTGGTTGTCGCTCCAAGCCTAGAGGTGGATGAGAGTGTGGCATGAGGGAAGTGTAGGTGCAGCAGTGCAGCAAAACTCTGCCATGTGGGCCCATCTATGTGGTTAATTGTGGTTGGCAAGGTATGACTGGCCTCACTTGGGAAGTTGAAGGCAAATACAGAGGAGGAGAAGATACTTATATCATTTTAAACACTAAGAATGATTTGAACTTTGGAGCTAATTACCTAGAGAAGTAGTGGGTTGTCTCTGTTGAGAGCTTGCTTGTTGATCAAGCTAGAGGGGACTAACTAACTTGTTAGTCAAGAAGATCGATGGCTGCCATAATCAGACTAATATTTTTTGACCTGAAAGCTCTGGTTCCCATTTGGGGCTCTAGGAAGAATGCAAACTGTCATAGCTTCCCAACCATGCCAACTTCCAGGTGGACAAAGACTAGGAGGAATGATATGTAGTGACATTGCCTTCTTCCTCTCTGCTCACTGTCATGCACAGATCAATGGTTAGACATCCCAAAGACTGGAGGGTTTATTAGTTTAACCTCATTCAAAATCCATTGTTTTCCTTCTTGATCTGAATCCTACTTTTGGTAAAGACAAAAGTGCTTGTCTCTGAGGGTATAAGTCTGACCTTTTTATTCATCATTTCTCATATGAACAGTAAAATACATTGAAAAATCCTTAATCCTTCTCAGCTCCCCTGCTGGAGGGCAGGAGGTGAAAGCAGTAGTTTGCAGAGAGCGCTGATGTGTCAAATCTCTTTGCTCAGCTAAGGTGACATATATTTCTGCCAGTCAAGTGAAATAGACATAAAGTGAATGAACTTCTCCTGTTCTTTCACATTATTAAGCTCACAGGTTGTTCTTCAAAAGACAGGCTCTACACCAAGCTGAGTGCAGATGGGAACAGACATTGAATGTGAATGCATGCACCCCATAAATTAATTATTCATTTTCTTCACTGCATTTGCATTCAGGACACACGGGATGTGGAGAAAGGAATAGATTTTACATTTAGAATGAAATACCTGAATTTCTTCTAACCACTGCTTAATAAGCATGTGTGCTAGAGGATTAGCACTTTGGAGTGATCCCCCCGGAAGTATGGCCAGTCATGTGGTTGGACTCCAGTCCTGAAGTGCCAACAAGGAGCACAGAAATGCCAGTTAAAGAGATTAAAGCAGCAACCCCCTTCTTTGCAATTGCAGGATAATGGCTTCATCCAGGTTCCTCAGACTTTCTCCTCCAGAGCTAAGCTCTGTCAGGTTCCTCTTGTATTTATGATATTTTCAGAATCGGGAAAGCAATAGTGGAGATTGCTGTGGTGGACACCTCATACTGAAGCACACCTTGGCTTGACTGTTGACCAGAGCTTGCAAGCAACATGAATAGTTCCATGGGACACATCACTCTGCATCCAGAAGTAGTTTAAAGCCCCTTCAGCCTCACTCCACTGCCTTCCTTGGATGCTCTGTTCAGATGATGCTCAAGTAGTGATGGCCAGAAAACTGCAAAATGAACCAAATTTACAAAAATTACTCTTTCCAGAGGGTTATCTTTGTGCCCCTGCATTATGTGTGTGTGATTTGGGAGAGATGCTGGGTACATTTAGTTTAGACCAGTTCATTTCCCATGCCATCTGTAGAGCTTCACACAAGAGGTGAAGGTGGGATTGAAGTGCCTTTTACACCTGTCAGCGAGGGTCAGGAGGTCCAGGTGGCTGTTTTGTTCCACCAGGGGCCCCATGAATTAGTAGGCAGCTGATCTCTCTGGTGCTCAGACAAGCCTGAGCCTTACTGATACCTGTGGGAAGAACAGAGAGAGGAGTCTGCTGCTTCCTCTGCCCTCCCTTTTGAGTTGTTCCCTGCTGAGCAAGCCACGGGGAAAGCTGGCTCTCTGTTGTGTACAACCTCCCTTGCAAAGGCATCATATGGGGACTGAAAAGCATAGAACAAGAGCAAGCCTGATGGCTTGGGCTGAAGGCTAGACATTCGAAAAATAAAAATGCAAAACCCACAAAAGACTCAGGGCACCAAAGTCCTGTTTAAAACCAGAGTGGATTGGGTATGTAAATATGCTTTCAAACCTGGCACAACACCTATTCAGCATCACCATAGACCAAAATAAGCAGGATGCTCACATATCAGGTAGTTAGGATCTTGTCAGGCAAGATCTCTGTGTTTTAGAGAAGAAAACTGATGGAAGGAACTATAAGATGGCTTGTCCATAGCAGATTTCCTTTGCCCAGGGAACCCAAACTGCAACCCAACCAAGTGTCCAACACTCCCCCTACAATCATCATGTTGCAGACATCTGGAGAACTTCCCCCAGTGTCTGTTCTCACCCAAGCCAAGATTTCACTGACTATTCTCAGTGGAGTAGACTCTTCAGCATCCCTAGGCAGTCTGCCTCAGGACTCACTACTTGGCAGTGTTAGAAAGCTATTTTCAAACCATATAAATTAAGGAAAAGAGGAATAATTTAATGTGCTACAGAGAAGGTTCAAACTTAGAATTAGGAAAATTGTTTCACAGCCTTTCAAGTAGGCATGTGATTTTCTATTGGTCAGCTACTTTCTAGAAAAAGTAAAATTAATTCACCAAATACAGCCTGTGGCCAAAATTTGCCTAGTGAGTGTTTGCTAGTAAACAGTGATGCCTTGGCTGCTCTTAGGACACTGGCTGCCTTTCTGGGCAATGCAAGAGGGATCATGTAGATGGTTTTAGCAGATGAATGTTTCCATTAAGGTGCTGAAGGCATTCGGTTGACAAACATGAAAATAGTTATCTGCCTAGAGGTGATGCAGGCAGCCTGGTGAGGAAAAGCGGAATAATTGGAAATTCTATTGAGCCTTTACAGTCTCTGCGGGAGCTAATAGAGATAAATCCTGCCTTTCTAGCTAGGATGGGAACATCTGTGTTTCCCACTGTAGCTGAAAAGCTACAGAAAATTCAGCTAGCAGGATCAGCACCAAAGACTAAGTCCTACATTGCCGAATGGGATGTGAGCAGTTGCTGCTAGTGGGGAACAGAGATCACTCTCTTTGTCATGAGGGAAATGTATAGGGACACTGGCACAGGGCATTATTACTCCTTTTTTGTTTTTTGAAAGACAGATTTTCTTTTTGGGACACCACAGCTGGATGTGATTGAGGGGAGAGTAGTCAGACTATTCCCTCCTGTCTCCCCAAGAAATGTTTGTCTTTTAGTGGGGAAAGCATAAAAAATGAAAATTATGGTTAAAATCTGAAACAAAATATTTAGGATTTTATGATGAGTCTGGACCACCTTGTCATTGTGAAGGGAAATGTCATGTCCTGCAAGATCATCCTTCATCAGCTTTCACATCCTCAGTGTCCCATAGGAGTTGTGTGTCCGAGATTGAGTGCCTTTTTCTCTGCTTTTTACAGCATGAGTATTTTTAAAATGAAAACATTCCACTTCATAAGTACAACAATTTGATTACCATGTACCAAGGATGGCTCAGAGATTAAAAGCTGCAGAAATTCAATTATTTGAAAGTGTTTTTCACTCATATATACTGAATCCATTTAATTCTGGGACCTCTATGAGGTGACATCACACAGCAGCAAGCACAAACTCAGGAGAAGCATGGGACTTCCCCATGTAAATCCCAAAAAGATACAGTTTGCCCAACAGCAGGAGCAGAGCGTGGAGGTGCTGCATCCAATTCAGGTCTTAGTTTCAGGTTATGTTGTCGGAACTGATATTTTCTCTCCTCTCCAGAAAGCAGTTTTGCTAGAAAGATGAAAATCCATCCAGCCTTGTGGGCTGTTAAGGACAGAACTCCCCTTCTCCATGTGCTTTAATTCGTACCACGGAATCCAAAGACACATGCATCAGTGTATTTGCTAGGTTAATCCTTGGATAACTTTCTAGGACTAAGTTTACAAAATATTACTTGCATAAGCAACCTTCAGTCTCAGTCTCATTTGCCATGGTGCCAGCATTAATCCGGGTGTATTAGAGGATTGTCTCTCACTGTCTGGAATTAATATTATGAAAGCCTTGGGAGTTTCAGTGCTTCTAGCCCTCTTCACACTTAGGGCTGTGAAAACTGGCTAGGATTGGAAGAGTCCCTAAACTGGAGACTCTGAGTCAGAGGGCAGTTCATTAATTGCTGCTTTCTTTTAATTTAGGTCCATTCCTGGTGATTGCTGATGTGTTTATACAGGAACCATGGTTATTCTACGACAGGTAAGTGAAACATTCCTGTCTTCAGCTTCTCTAGTTTTACTCCAACACCACAGGCACTAATAAAAATATTTTTTTGGAGGGGAAGGGTCAAGTCAGGTTATTTTTGTCCTATCTTATTTCCCTAAAAGGACTGTTGTTACAAGATGCAGAGGTACTCATTAGCCTTAATCCTTGATTGGCTTAGAGGAAATCATTGGTCTGTGTGTGTAGTCCAGATTAACCTCTTGCAATGTTCTACTTCTATTTTCTTATCTGGGATGGCCCAGAAGCTGCACGTGAGTCCTGGTTACGGAGAGGAATAAAACAACTGACTGTGTGACTTGGAAACTGGTCTGGTCAAAAACTGATTTTCAATTTCCAGGAACAGTGCTTCTTTGGTTGTGTAGAAGTGTTGTCTTTTTACACATTTAAAAGAAATTGAGAGATGGAGCACCTCTGATGTGGAGGTAATCTGAGAGAGTAGAAGTTGTTCAGCCTGGAGAAGTCTCCAGGGAGATGTTATAGCACCTTCCAGTACCAAAAAGGGGCTTGTAAAAAAGCATGCATTGATAGAACAAGGGAGATGGTTTTAAACAAAAGACAGAAGATTTAGATTAGATGTTAGGAAGAAATTATTTACTGTGAGAGTGGTGAGGCATTGGAACAGGTTGCCCAGAGAAGCTGTGGATGACCCATCCCTGGAAATGTTCAAATCTGGGTTACATGGGCACTTTGAACAGTCTGGTCTCATGGAAGGTGCCCTTGCCCATGGCAAGGGGGTTGGAACTAGATGATCTTTAAGGTCCATTCAACCCAAGCCATTCTATGATTCTATGAATTGAAGAATTAAGTTGCAGGGCAGATCTCATGTAGATTCTGTAATAATTTAGGGCTTCAAATTGTCGTGTTTTCCCTTTGTCTAGGCATAGCATGTCTCTTACTCTCAGCTTCTAGGTTGTCTCATTGCCATGTCTCACCTGGAGAGAACTGACAGTCCCAGCATATGTCCTGAGTTGGGGCTGCAGATTGAGACTTGAATATATTTGTCAACAGAGTTAGACATTGAGGCAATGGAGCAAATCTACCCAACAATTTTGATTCAACTATCTATCGCTTATGGGAAATATGCTTTTGCCTGCTTTTGTCCAGAAAGCACTGGATCTTTGAAGGAAATCACGTGGCTTCAGTTTATATCAGTGACACAAAGAGCTGAGGATAGCTTTGAGTGGAAGGAATGCCAGAAATCTCATGGAGCCTGAAATGCTCTTTATAGCCCAACAAAAACAGGCCATGCTTTGGTAGAGGTGGGTAGGACCTCAGTCCTCCTTCCAAAGGCTCCAAGGCACTGGCCTCATGCACAAACTCACTGATGTGGTTTGCAATGCCAAGGAAAATGGGTGTGGAAATTAAAACGAAGTAGGTTATAAGGTCAGAATAGCAATTGAGAAATAGCCTCTAACAAGTCTGTCTAGGATGGTATCACTCCAGGGTGCCTGTTGTGTCTCTCTTCTGGTGGGTACTCCTCTGTGTTTCATAGCCTTTGCAGAGCTTTAATCAAATAGAGCATCTTTATGTAAAATCAAGGTATCTTGTCTAGGCAAGGAGGCAGCATGCTTCTGAAGAGGTTCTGGGCACTCTCCCTCTGGGTTCAGATGCCAAGCAGTTACTGACAAATATCAGGGAAATAGGTTTATGTTAAACCTGTTGCTTACTGCAAACATCTTTCTGCAGTGCGGATAAGGTGAGCAAGGACCCCTCTGTAATGAAATAAGGTTACTCAGTTGTTAACAGATACAGGCCCTTTCTGATATCACTTTATACTCATTTTCCCTTTCTAAAAGTCCATTCTGAGTCACATTGGAACCACTTTGCTCTCTGTCTCCCAAAAGGCTGCTGTGATGTTTAATTGCAAGCAGCAGCAATATATGTATTTTGCCTCCTTAAGTTTTGCTATAAGAGTTTGGAAATGCATCCATGCTGCTCCTGATCTTTATTACTTTCCAAGGAGCTTTCCCTCCGTCTTTTTTTTTGCTCATTCTTGAATGTGCACAACATGCTTATGATTCTGCCCTCCCACCCCATTTCTCCAAAAAACATTCTCCAACAGGATCAAACAAAACACCAAATGATCACCTGGGATAGATGAGACTTTTGGCCCTTACAGCTTCAGTTCCATGTCCTTACCTAGCTATAAATCCAGGAATTTTGAAGATGAGGCCATGGCATTGCTCCCCTTCCATTTTTCCATCAAAAGAGTTCACACCAGGATTTCCCTTAGGGAGAACTGAGCGCCTAGGGCAGCACATGGCTCCAGCAAGGAGGGGGAAACACACAGAGCTCCTGCCCTGTGTCTTCCACCCAGTAATCTGGAAGAAAAGCCAATATTGTTCCCCAGCAGGAGCCTGCAGGGAGCCAAACTTATCAGCTTTAGTCACTAGTAAATTACTCATGGCAAGTCCATTTCAATGCACAAAGAAAGGGAAGATAGAAAAGGAGGGCTTCCTGAATTCCTGCCTTGGCAGCCTGACAAGTTTGTTTGGCTCTGCAACACAGCAGCAGCTCATTCGTGCACGTTTTAAAGTAGAGATGTTTTTGGAGACAGAGTGGAGACCAAGAGGGTGTGGTGATCCTGGCCATACATGACCACACATCCTGGTGAGGGAGAGGGCTTTCCTAGTGGCAAATGGCAAATGACTGCTGCTTGCCACATGGCTCTTTTTGCCAACTCCATCTTCTTGCTCATGTAAGCAACCCTCATATAAACCATTCATAAATCCAGGGTATCAAAGAATTGCAAATTTGCTGTTGCTGGGATGGGCCAACAGAAATCAAACCTGCTTATCTGGGGGGAAATAAAAGATGCTCACAAAATTTAAGTATTTTAAGTAGGAGAAAGCATCCAGGAGTTGGACTTGATGATACTCATGCATCACTTCCAACTCAGGATATTCTATGATCTCACAAATCTCATCCACTGAACTAGACTTTGCAGAAGATTTTATCTGTGTTACTTTGGTCTCCTCACCATGTCCAGACCACATGCAGAGCATTGCTGCTGTTGAGGGTTTCTTCCATTTCTTAGTGGCCCCCCAACCTGCTCCTGGGGGTATAAGGAGAGAGGGAGAAATGGGAGTTAAAAGAAATAGTGGAGACATAATCCAAGCAGATAAAGGAAAGCAAAGCTCGGCCAGAAATTAAGGTCCTAAAGGATCAAGCACTGTGAATGCCTTATGCTATAAAACTCTTTTTAGTTCAACACCAAAGCAAGGAAGGTGTTCCAACTGTTCTGAAACTTTGCAGGAGCCAAGGCTTGGTCAGAGACTTCAGCTCTGCTCAATGGGCTTAGCAGAGCTCCTAGGGAGGTGATTCTTGGTTGCAATACCAAAACCTTGCAGTTTCCTTGCAGCCCTCCATTCTGCAAAGTCTGTGCCACCTCTGGCATTTCTTTTAACATAAATTCCCCAGTACATCTTCAGCGTTAAACCCAACAAAACAAGTCCTAGATGAACGACAATGTCATTGATATGTTCATGTCCCTGTTTTCTGAGGGTGTTTGTGGCTTCCTGCTCTTTTGCAGACTGGCCTTCAGCTAAAGTTGTCCTTTCCCCTTCTTGCCATTTTTCAGGTGTTCATATACAGAGTTATCGTTTTCCTTCCTACGCCTGGAATTAACCAAAATCCTATGAAGCCTTATTGTCCCTCTTATAAAACAAGCTCTGCAGCCCTCTTGTGATGGTGGCAGCCCTTCCTTCGCTACTCCAGCTTAATTTCTTCTTGTTAAGACCACAATTACACATTGCACTGCAGGTGAAGGGGATTTGTGCAATTCGTTAATGAACAGGAATAGATGTTGTGACTGCCAGTGTTTACAGAGTCTCAGTTTGATGCTCCAAGATATTTTCCTGTGCTGGGAGTAAGAATAGCAGAGACAGCATTTTGGAGTCTTTCACTTCACTCGCAGACATCTCTCAGCTGGGCTCTTTGAGCACGGGCTTCACCTGGAGGTGACATACACTGTTTTGAGTGTTATTGGTAATACACATTCAGCTTTGTCAAGTGATTCATTGTGCTATATATTTTGTTAGCAAGGAGCAAAGGGCAAGGGAGAAAAACAACGTTATTGTAGGTCTTCTCAGGGCTGATCTGTAATCATGTTATTATAAAAAGCAAAGTGTAACTCCACTGTTTGGATTCTCTTTCTCATAAACACTGAATAATTTAAGTCTTCTTCCATTTATGCCTTGTATCTCTGATCTACGAGTCTGAGGCTTCCCTGGATAGCTGTAATGCAGCAATGAAAAGTCCAGCACAAGCCAACCAAAGGGCACATTTGCATATAGATTGAAACATGAATCGTTGGAAGCCATTCATTAGTTGCAGTTCTCAAGACACTTGGCATTTTAACAGCTCTTTGCATCAAATCCTTTCCATCACGTTTATGGGACAATTAAAGTGCTGTGGTTGCTGTGTGCAGAAAATGAAGCTGCAGGCTAGGAAGATTTTCTTACAGTGCTATGGCTGTGGAATATAAATTGTGTGATGTCAAATAAAGGTAAAGCGAGCAATCTCAACTCTGGTGTGGAAATACCCTCTTAGAAAGCCTGTCTGAAATGCACTCGTTTCTGCTTCTTGATACCTCAGACAAGCTCCCAGGATCCATCTTCCCTGAAGTGTGTGCACTGAGACCTTAATCTATTTGAATTCAAGACAGAGAAGGTTTGGAGTGAGGGTTGTTATATGTGTGACTGTGTTTAGTTTTGCTTTTTTAAGAGTCAGTAACAAAATACCCAGCCAATAGGATGTTCATTTGAAGGTGTAGGAAACTTCAAAAGACTCAATAACAAACCCAATAACAAAATTCACCTTGACTTGGGACCATATGTTTCCCCAAGGAAAATCTACATCCCCGGGGACAGCTCTTGAAGAGCAGCTCACATATCATTTTGTCTTACTTGATGGTAACTTCTCCCTGTCTGTCAGAGCCCTTAAAGATGCACTTGGCTTGCTGAGACCTGATGTCTGGAGCAAGAAGAGAGAAGTCCAGTTCCTCAAACTGTCTCTTTCTCTTAAAACCTCCAACTCATCATGGCCTCAAGCTGTGCCACGGAAGTTTAGACCAGATATTAGATTTCTTTGCCAAAGGGGTGGTCAGGCACTGGAATAGGCTGCCCAGGGCAATGGTGGAGTCATCATCCTGGAGATATTTAAAAGATGTGTAGATGTGACACTTGGGGACACAGTTTAGAGTGTTATNGGACACAGTTTAGAGTGTTATGTTAATGGTTAGACTTGGTGATCTTAACGGTTCTTTCCAATCTAAATGATGATTCTGTCATTCTGTGATTCGGTAACCTGACTCTGAAGAAGTCTTGCTGTATTTACATGTTTTCTGGGAAAAGAAAAAAAAAAAAGGCTTGTAATGAATCTTGAGCCTCTCATGGCCACTCTGTACCAGCTGGTGAAGCTGGGGGCTGCTGCCTCATCTAGCAACACCCTTGGTGGGAGAGATGTTTGAGGAGGGAGATCAGAAACTCTTCATTCTCACTCACCCCACATCTTAACCTGATGCTAGGGATCAACACAAGGGTTGATTTTCCTTGGTCCTCATTCCAGCTATTGAGTCTCTGATTACTGTTCTTAATGGGAAGAAATATTTTCATTCCAGCTATGCAAACAGAGGAGAGTAAAGGACCTTGTGTCCCATCCCATCCTATCCCATCCCCATGTCCACATACCTACCTGCCTCTGTCTGCCCTCCATGCTGTCCCAGATGTGTGATACAGCTATTAGTTGGACCACCTTGTCCACAATTTTGCCAAAATCATATGACTCACATGTACTTTAAAAAAAACTTAAACATAGTTTGTTATTTCTTTTTTTTTTTTTGCTGTTATTTTTAATCAGGTCANGGAGTCATCATCCTGGAGATATTTAAAAGATGTGTAGATGTGACACTTGGGGACACAGTTTAGAGTGTTATGTTAATGGTTAGACTTGGTGATCTTAACGGTTCTTTCCAATCTAAATGATGATTCTGTCATTCTGTGATTCGGTAACCTGACTCTGAAGAAGTCTTGCTGTATTTACATGTTTTCTGGGAAAAGAAAAAAAAAAAAANTAATCAGGTCGGTTCTCTGGTGGGATATAGGGACTGACAATTAGAGGAATTTGGGTAAGAGGTAGACATTTAAGCCAACATGGCTGCTGTAAGAAATGTTTGTGATATGACATCCTTAATGAAGCATGGGACCAAGCTTGTCATCTGCTCCTTTTACAAATGGCTGTGAAGCAGGCAGGCAGCTCTCCCTGTTTGAGGTGACCTTCATCTTCATAAAATTCCTCTTGCAAAACTGGAAAACATTAGACAGCAAGGCATGAAAAATGGAACCCTCAACATTTCATGGATTTGGGGTCACAGACACTTCTGTAAAATGACCCTGATGTACACTAGTGAAAGATTTGCTTTTATGGTGAAAAACTAATTCCCTTTTCAAGGCACAGCATCATTTGCTAGCACAGTGCAGATTTGGCAGCAATTTTCCTAAAGCAACATGCTTAGCTCTGGCTTTCTGTAATCAAGTTAAAGAAGCTGAGGCAGCTCCTGGAGCTCAGGGGAAGGAAACCAATAACAGACCTTTTCAATAGCACAAATTGAAAAATAACATTTCTTTCTCGGAGAAAGTTGAGTTGGGAGTATCAAGAATATCTGTAGAGATGTCATTGCCTGGTCAATAAATAAAATAGTTTCATTGGAATTATAAGCTGAATTTGGAGACAGACTTCCAATAAGAATATCAAAATGACACTTTCCTTGTCAACCGTTAGCCAAACCCAAGTGTTTTCATTAAGAGGTTTGTTTATATGGTTTTTTCCGTTGCATTTCAGGTTTTGCTGAAATTGCATTCTCTAAAGAAAATTTACAGCAAGAACTTTTGAAGAGTAAATCTATTTTTAGTTGGTTTATAAATGTAATCAAAACAAGAGGAGGATTTAGATGTTTGCTCGAACACACATAAGGAGACTGTACTGAAAAAAAAGAAATGTCTTCAAGAGCAGAGAAAATTCAATACTGGGAGTGAAATAACCTGAGACACGCTGATGAGCCAGCTTCCACTTTAGATACTTCTACTGGGGCTTCCAACTATGGGGAAGTGAGATGAGTAAGTGTGGACTGGGACTTGGAAATTTGTATGGTGATGCTTTAGCATTTCCATTTTGCCACTCCTGGGTATATTTCTGGTATATATCTAGTGGTCAGCAGTACTGACCAGCTTGTGCAAGGGCTGTGTATCAGTGTTGCAATGTAAGGGAATTGCCTTTTCCCTACTGGCCTCATCCACATGGATCTGAATTTTACAAACATGGGAAGGAGATAAGGTGGATCAGTTCTCCTCTCCTTCACTGCTCTCTGCAGAAGGGAGATGGCATTGGCAGAGGAAAGCACCTGCTTTCTTGCACTTGGCAAAAGTCAGTCCTAAAATTTTACAAGGATTTCATCCTCCTTTAGGCAATTTTGTGAAAGGAGAAAACTTCACCAGCTGTAAGTTATGAGGACTTCTGTTCCTGAACAGAAACTATTATAAAATTCTGAACAGGGTTACAGTGGGCTGATGTTGGGAATGTGTATCAAATGTCCAGATTTGTTTAGACCCAGATCTGTCCCAACTGGCATTCTGTATCCAAAATGACTGTTGGTGAACACCAAGGGACAAGTAAGTATACAGTGTTATTTCCTCAAAATATGATCCTATCCTTCAGCTAATTTCCTGGCCTCCACCTATGAATTTTCAGCTTGGTCATCTCCCAAGCCTGAAGTGATGGTCCTTTGGTGTGCCTTAACCTTGCACACCCATTTTCATGTCCTGCCTGAGGCAATTCCACTTGCATCCTGATAGTATGGCTCCCTCCCAACTCTTCAAGAAGAAGCAGATATCCTTCATCCTTTCCCCAGAGCCAGTTTAGCAGAACACAGGAGGAAAAGAGGTTGGCTTATTTTGCATACTGAAGAAGAAAGAATTAAATGCTGCTTGTTTTTAAGAATAGGAAAAAACATCTGTCTGGGGCAGTGATTTGCCCACCATGACTTGGAAGCCTTCTGTGAAGCCAATATGAAGAGTTAATGTGTATCTCTGACCACCCAGCCAGGCGTTTTTATTGCCAGCACCATTACTGGCAAATTACTTTTAAGGTCACACACTGCATTTTCATGATCTGCAAATCACTTTGTGAGAGCATTTTATTGCCCCTTAACCCCATAAAATTGCTAGATTCAATGTGAGACAGACAGACAGCCATACCCATTAGGTAGATGCTTGAAATTAAACAACATTTGTATCCACAAAAATGCAGTGAAGGCATTAACTCTATTTCCATGCTGATACTGTCAGCCCATTCCTTACAGAAACATAGGCTTAATTGACATATCTATATGATAATACTCCTTCAGTCTCAATATTAAGGCTATAGAGCAATTATTGAGTTTCTCAAAACAACTATAAAATTTATGAGTATTCTTCACATGAATTAATTTCCTTTTACATGATTTGGGTTTGCACATGAGCACCAATTAGCTGGCTGCTATTGGACAAGCATCTCTGCCATGCGAAGCATCCTGAAAACCCCACAACAAAATCAAAATTTTGGCTCCAGGAGTAACATGAGTAACATTTAACAGATCCTATTTGTAATGCAACCCTTCTCAAACTGTGTAAAATGTGTGACCAAACCCCTTTAGAGGCCATATCCCCCTTGTGCAGTATATGCAGAATGGGCTGTCCATGTAATAAAATACCCATAAGGAATATAAGAAGTACCAATAATACAGGAATTACTTACTGTGCCAATTTCATGCACAGCTTATTTCTACTATGGTTTTATTCTTCTGGCTACCGGATGTCCATATGAAAGTCTTATCCCACTGGCAATCTTACCAGCCACCATTCCTTGATAATTTCATGTAGAAAGTGGGTCAGACTTCCTTTTCCAAGTTGTGGCTATTGCTTTGTTTGCAATGGCTGGTGATTATTTGGTGGGACTTGGATTTTGAAACAGGTTTCTGGGTTTGCATGTCTAAAAAGGACTGACGTTTAGGATCTGGTTTGTGATCACTTTGTGAAAGCCGGATCTCTTCAATATGTGCCCAACAAGCTATAAACCATTAACTGTAAAGCTGTCCCAAGTTTGAAGGCATCCACAGTGCACATCTGCATGTGTCCTGATCCAACAAGTCAACTGTCTTGGCTGTGTCTGCCATCTGCATTGTTGATTTGAACAGTGATGGTTGTCCCAATCTCTGTTATCTTGTGCCAGCCTAAAAACTCCACTCTACCTCTGTTTGCAGCCTCTAGGTTAGGGTTTGCCTAGCTGGACTTGCCGATTCAGTTCCGTCAGACCCTTAATTAATGTGGTTGTCTTCTGTGGTCTCTATGCTATTCCAGAGCCTTCTGGAATTTCACATACTATTAGTATCAAAGTTTCAAAACCCATGGGAAAATCATCAGAAACAAATCTGGTGCATTTGGTAATTCCAGAGAGTTACAGCAGATGGGGCTGGTATTGTGCTGCACAGATCTGCAACTGGTCTGTCTCCTCCCTCGGAGGGACCCACCACCAGCAATTTGGGTAGTTTTCCAAATACTGTAGTCAGAGGGGTTTGAAGAATCCAGGCAAGTAGTTGCAATTAGCAACCTGATCTGAGTTTCCATTGCAGGGTGGTCTTATATGAAGCCAGCTCTGGAATCTTCAAAACCATGAAGCAAGATACGAAATATGGATTATTTTTCTGAGTTTTAGTAAATACTAATATGATTCTTTTTGTTATCCACTTCTTGATGAAAAAAAATCCATGTGCTTAATTTTCTTCAGATTTTTTTTCATAGAATTGGGGATTCATAGTGTCATAGAATGGTTTGGGTTGGAAGGGACCTCAAAGATCATCTCATTCTAATTCCTCTATAATGGGCAGGGACACCTTCCATTAGACCAGGTTGCTCAAAGCCCCATCCATCCTGGCCTTGAACACTTCTGGGGATGAAGCAGCCACAACTTCTCTGGGCAACCTGTTCCAGTGCCTCACCACCCTCACAGTCAAGAATTTCTGCCTGACATCTAATCTAAACCTGCCCTCTGTCAGTTTGAAGCCATTCCCCTTTGTCCTATCCCTACATTCCCTTGTCAGAAGTCCCTCTCCAGCTCTCTTGTAACCCCTTTAGGTACTGAAAGGCCACAGTAAAGTCACCCTGGAGCTTTCCCTTCTCCAGGCTCAACAATCCCAAATCCAACTTTTTTGCCAGGGGGAGTATTTTTGCTGCTTTTGCAAGGATACTTCTTGCATTGCAGCATCTCTGCACCCTTGAGGCTGGCACCTAAGGGACACAAACCAGTGTTGAGATGTTTTGAATTGCATCATGAGCATGGCCAGTATGTTCCGTTTGTTTTCAATTATACTTTCTCCAGCCATTCATTCCTCTCAAGGGGTGGCTTTTCAAACACATCCCTAGAGCAGTCCACTTCTCCCTTCAGCAGTCATATCATAAACTCCCTTAAGATTCTGTTGAGTGAGCTGCAAACTAACCTTTCTCCAGACTCTCTCACTCTCCTCAGTAACCAATATAACCTCAGTGGATAAACATAGGTAGTGTATAAAAAGGGCAGATCTGCTCTGATCTGGCATGGCAGTGAAGGAAAAGCAGCATTACTCTCCTTTCATTCAATATTTCCAAAGATGAGACATGCTATCTAAGTAGTAGGGCTTGTCTGGAAATATCAGTGAGACTTTGGCTGATGCACACCCTTAGCACAAACATGTTTCTGCTGGGAAAATTGCATTTACAAGAGTCTAGACTACTACTATATAGGAAAATAATATGTTTGTACTAGGATTAAGCATTTCTTTGCACTAAGTCTACATCTCTGTTTATGCAGGAATAGCTGTGCAGATTACAATAGTCCCAATATGTATTTGGTACACAGGAACTAATTGCAGACTAAATCTCAGTGAGGTTGTGAAAAGTCAAGGAGGAGGGAAGGAGAACCTGAAGTAAAGAAATTAAGCAGAAAGCACCTTCCTAGAGCACAGAAGATTAATCTAAAACTCTGAAAGAGAATTTGACAGTTGCATGTGAAAAGTAAAAGATGCTTTTATCACAGATGGTGGAAAAATATTCTTTGTTTCCCAAGGAATAAAATCAGCTAAAACAATTAGATTCATGTGGTTGGTTTTGGGCTTCTTTGAACAGCCTGCATGAACCAGGATGAGAAACATCCCTTTCAATTTACATCTCTGTGTATCATCTTTTTTTTTTTTTTGCATCATCAGTACTGTACAGTGTAATTCAAACTGTGTCCTTTCTGTGAACCGTTGTGAACTTAAAAAGACTGCATGCCTCAGAGGCAGAAAAATGTTGGGTAGGCATACCTATTTGCTTCCATCTGTTACACAGTTCTGTAGATCTCATGCTTATCAGCTGGGATTCTGCTTTCATGAATCAAATCAAACAGTTCTTTGCCTTCTCCCAGGGAATAAAGCTCGTCTATGAGTGAGGCAGAGCCTCCATCAGCTCCACTCAGTGATGCCACAGCAAATACCTACACAGGCAGCAGCTCCACTCCCCCAGGCATGCTGCAAGCTCTGTGTTCTTGCTGCTCTCTCTGTTCCTGCACTGGGGCTTTGCTGTTTGCATGGTAAGCCAGTTCAGGGACTAAACCAGCAAAACACTTTGCATAAACACGTGAAAATGTTGCTGCTAGGTTAATTCCTTGAGCTGGTTCACCGGGGATCAAATCAAAGAAAAAAATCACAGATCCTTTGAAGGCCATTTGGTCCAATCCCCCTGCAATGAGCAGGGATGTCTTCAATAGGATCAGGTTACTCAGAACCTGATCTTGAATGTTTCCAGGGATGGAACATCCACCACCACTCTGGGCAACCTGTGCCGGTGTTTCATCATCCTCATCGTAAAGAAACTTCTTCCTAACGTCTAATCTAAATCTCCCTTCTTTTATTTTAAAACCATTGCCCCTTTTTCCTGCTAAAAAGTTTGTCCCTAGCTTTCTTGTAACCTAAATCAACCCTACTTCAATTTGAAGCCGTTCCTCCTTGTCCTGTCACTACATGCTGTTGTCAAAAATCCCTTTCCATCTCTTGCTTGGATCCTTTTTAGGTACTGGAAGGGGCCTTAAGGTCTTGCTGGAACCTTCTCTTCTTCAGGCTGAACAACCCCAACGCTGTCATCCTGTTCCATAGCAGAGGTGCTCCAGTGCTCTTGAGCATCTTCATGGCCTCCTCTGGACTCACTCCAACAGGTCCATGTCCTTATGCTGGGGGCCCTGGACCAGGTGGGTCTCAGCAGAATGGAGATGAGGGGGCAGAATCCCCTTCCTCAACCTGCTGACCACACTGCTGGTGATGCAGCTTGCTTTCTGGGCTGCCAGTGCATGTCACCAGCTTGTGTCATTTTTCATCCACCATCCCACCCCTTTCCTCAGGGTTACTCTCAATCCCTTTATCCCCCAGCCTGTATGGCCACTGGAGGTTACCCTGACTCAGGCACAGGACCTTGCACTTGGCCTTGTTGAACCCCTTGAGATGGGGCCACTCCTTGAGCTTGTTCAGGTCCCTGTGGATGGCATCCCATCCTTAAGATGTATCAACTGCACCACAGAGCTCAGTGTCATCAAAGAGATGGGAACAGGCAGCTGAGCTGTATTGTCCAACCATAGGGACCTGCTGGAACGAGCATCCCTTCCAAACAATGCTTAGAGAAGATGGTATTCTCTTAGTATCCTCTTCCTAAAGCTTGAAATACAGAACAACATTCATTTGTAGGAAAACATCCACAATCTTTAATTCTGGGTGGGTAAGGGCAAGGATTTTCTATCATGTCTGCTATTGCAAACTCGGGGGCCTTTAGCTACACCCTTGGTTGTCTGTGGGGACAGGGGTGACTGTTGCCGGCAGATTTAGAGCAGATCTGAAAGCTCTTAGTGTGGTACCAGGGCAACCTCTCTACTCCCAGGGCCTGATGGAATATGTCTTGGTCTAACAGTACTGAATTACAAGCTCTCATTCTAAAGCTTTATTTTCCTTATTATTCCTGGCTTTATTTTCCTTCAATCCAGTTTTCCAGATTTGTATTTCTTATGATTGCTCTGTTGTCTTCCTTTGGATCCCTTCCATTTGCATTTAGGACAGGACCCAGCAATGGGGCTAAAAGGCTCAGTCTTCATTTCCTGTTCCACTTGTGCATCTTAGCAGATTTTTCCATCACATACCAAGCAGTGTCCATCAGCTTTTTGTGTGAGACCTGATACGCAGGGCTCTGGCACAGTATTTGGGTGGGTGACACCCGGGGACAGCCTAATCTGCTTGTAGCATCAACGGATTGCCGGATTCTCCCCTTCACCCGTGACAGTAATGCCATAGGAATCACAGATTAAATCTTCTATCTCCATGTTTGTCTGCATGTTTAAAATCCACTCCTGAGCCAAGAAGTCCCAAACAGTCAACAACAAGCTCCTTGCCAAAAGCCAGGGAAGAGGTCAGGCATCACTGGAGCTGAGCCTCGTTACACCACAGTGGATTGCGCCCCTGTAAATCTGTTTAAATCCATCATTTTTGCTCTCAGGGTCTTTGACTGTCCCTCAGGACTAAATGGGAAAATGTTGTGATGTGTGCCACGTTTGTGGGAGGTTTTTTGTCTCCTGTCAGTATTGAAGTTACAGGGTGAGTGAGCAGTGCATTGATTATTGAATTATTTAACAACTCCTCTTGCACCTCTTCCTTTGCTTCAGGAAGCCTTTGTGTGTAGCACGTTACCTTGGCTGACAGCTGCTGCCTGATGTGTTACAAGAAATTGTGAAAAGAATCTTATTTATTTATGAGACAGAAAAATTCTTAGGGTTATTTTCTACCAGCATGTGTGCTCCCCCTCTATACTATTATTTGTTACTAAGTAGAAATTGAAGCTTTTTCTTCCTTTTCCACCTTTTCCTGATGATAATAGCAAATGCACAACTAAAGATGTATGCAAAGAATAGAGAAGAGTGGTCCTGATTCTCCCTTGGGTTGCACAGCTGTGAATCCAGGAGAAGCTCTGTTAAACTGAGCAGGGTACATCTGTGTAACTGAGAGCTGAACTGAATCAGACAGGTGAAATCTAGAGGTGATGATATGTGTTTTTAGTAGAGCGTAGACATTCTACTGCCTAAGGATTCAGGTAGCTGTTAAAAGTCTGAGCTGGCATAATAAGCTGCAGTGCACTGATACATTTGGATTTGAGTGCTCTCAAAATCACATTGAAATTTGGAAATGGGGGAATGCCTGTGTTCACAGTGGTGGCTGTGTGCACTAAGGATTTTCTGCTTCAAAGATGAGCTGTAAGGGAGCAAAGGACTCAGCTCTGGAGACTTGGATATGCAATTGTGCCTGTTTCCATAAGAAAAAAAAACAAAAACAAAAGCAAAGAACTGCCTAAGTAGGTTGTTTTACATCACTTGTCATAGGTATGGTCTACAGAAAATATTTGGCCCACACGGTGTATCAACAGCCATTCTGCAAGGTATCATCTTTCTTATTTTAGAAAAGTAAGTTTAGTGCTTCAGAGAGTAGTCAGTGAAGTACTGCTGGCCTGAGCCCACACACAGCCTCTGCTAACCACCGATTTTTCCATATCCTTCAGCAATTTACCTGAGTATCAGCCCTTAGAGCCTTTCAGCATCCATGCAACAGATAGGAGTCACCTTAGCTAGCTTTGGACACATGTACTGTAGTTTTGTACCTTCAAACTGTCCTCTTCACTCACTCCTTTAGGTTAGCATCATCTGACCTAGTTTAATTGCCTGCTTTATGCAGAGGTGACCACAGAAGTGTCTCTTTTTTCCCCTTGAATGCAGGATAGGATAGGATAGGACAGGATATTTCATCTAGCAAAGGTCTGGATGTCTTGCTCTGTGGTGAACACAGGCACTGGGTTAGTTGAGTGCCATCTCACCTGTTTCACTGAGTAGCTCAGCTTTTCAGTGCTAACTGGTTCAACAACAGTTCTTCAGCCCTGGCAGTATCTGATGCGTTTTCTTTGACACTGGAAAATAGGCTGGGGCAAAGAAAACCAAACTTTCATTAAATTAGGTGGTTCACCTGCTGGAGGGTGTTTCCTGCAGGTGGAATTTCCCTTCTTTCTCCAGAAGTGATGTCCACGTCTCTGTGATAGCACTTAATGGAAGCTCAGGTCTCAGCAGCAGCATAAGCCTATTGCCTATGTCACATCAGTTCCTTAGGATAAATATTTACCCCTTACTATGTCTATGCATAAGGTGTGTCACAGCAGGACCCCGATCTCAGCTGTGACTGCTGCTGCAGAGGTGTAGTAAATCATCAGAGCAGGGTCCAGCATGGCTCTTCTGGCTCATACTTCTACCTCTGCAGTGAGGAGTCTAATGTTACCCCAGGGAGCTGTAATCTAAACCGGATGGCATTGCTGACAGGCTGCCAGCCAGCTAAAGGTTTATTTTCCTCCACCGTGTCCCTCCCCTTATTGTACTAAGTGTGTTTGTTTGTTTCCCACATAAGGCATAGCACGTTCCCTCAGAAAAAGCAGGCTGATAGGAGGCTTAATGCTGTTGCTCTGCCCCTCGATGCATAGAAAAGGGAGGCTGTTTTCCAAGCGGGGTCATCCCTCCCAAGGAACGGGGTTTCCCGTTTCCAGGAAGCAGCACGCTCAGGCAATTCAGACAGACCTCCGTGCAAATGCCGACTGTCTCTGGCTGATACGCGTGACTCTGTCTAAAAGTCTCCAGAAAATCTCCTACTAGCAGAGAAGCAATGCAAAAAATACGCAGTGGAAATGTGTGAAGTTACAGATCTTCAGCAGCCCCAGTGTCAGGTAAAACGTAAGCACATTCATGTAGTAGAACTGCAGAGGCTAGATTCAGCCCTCCAGGCTCCCATCTCTTTTTTGGGTCCTATTCCAAGGATAAACTAGGGCAAATCATTCCAGTCCTCTGCTCCTTAGTGTACTCTTTGGCAGCACACAGGGATGCCCAGCATCAGAAATATGGTATAGGGTATAACTGAACAATGATCATATTGTTTGCTCCAGTGCAAGGCGAGATAAGTACTCCAGCTGCTCTCTGTCAGATCTGCTGCTCCGAAACTGCTCCAGTTCCCACGGCACAGCAGTGAGGAGAGGTGTGCTGGTGAGCACAGAGCATCTGTAGGACCCTGCTCAAATCCACAGAGCCCATCCTATGAGTTCCTTTATGTATTTATTCAGTCCTTCCTTCCACATGCATTCTCCCATTGTTTTTTAGTTTTGATTTAAAATCTATCTTCTACTTTCTAGGGGAGCAAAACTGTAGTCATTTACAGCACTGTGTGCTCAGGTCATGCTGGAGGTAGACATCTCCAATGGGATTGCTACATTCAGTTTATATCTCCTCCCTGCATTACAATCACTTGTACAATTACAATTTTGCTTGCTCCTTTGGTAAATATACATTTTGTTCTCAGCTGGCTTCTTATCCATGAGACTAGGTCTCTTCCTTACTTCACTTGCATAGCTACAACAATTACACACCTTATTGTTTCAGGGCTTTGTACTATAGATTAAACCTACAACATCACCTGCCCTTTGGGCAAGGGTGCATCACTGTTGTCACTGCTGTTCATGGATGAGCAGAAGTAGCTCAGTATGAGTTTGATGTGCCCATCATCTACTGTTGTCCTTGGTGACTGTGTCCCATCAAGGGGACCTATGAAGCCTTCCTTCATTTAGAAGGCTTTCCTTCAATCATATAGAATCACAGAATCATTGAGATTAGTAAAGACCTTTAAGATCATCGAGCCCAGCCATTAACCTAACATTGCCAGGTCTACCAATAAACCCTGCCCCTATGTCCTCTTCTTCACAGACAAATGGATTCAAAACCCCACGTAATCAAGTCATCAGTAGAGTATTTCACTAAAACACTGGTAAATGAAAATGTCTTAGCAGCTGCACCATTATCTAGTCGTGCATTGCTCTGGTCTGTATAAATGACACCAATTTAGATTCAAAATTTTTGTGGAAAAAATTTGGGCCCAGCTGTAGTGGCCTGAAATTCTCTAAATGTGCAGAAAAGCCTTTCCAAGGTGAAAATGAGAAATCTCAATTCTATCTAAGATAGGACAAGAAAAAAGCAAATCTAGGGTGACTATAAAATGCCGTGTGCTCTTCTGGTTGCACCAGTGGTCCTGATTAGTCCTTAGTAGAACACCCTATAAAGTAGTAGTAGTCCACCCTATAAAGAAGGAGAGGTTGCAGAAGTGGGTCTGTGGACCAGCCTGGTATAGAGTCAGTGAGAACTTAACTCCATGATCCTTGTGTTCAGCCCATTCTCATCCACAGCCCAGGCTCTCCTCTCACCTATAGGCACAGAGGCCATGCTGTGCTGAACACCTTCCACTCAATTATTTAAAATTCAGTTGCCATGGATGTACTCAAGGTGATCAGTTTAAAGAAAATGCAGATGGCCTCTGGTTTTGAGTTCCCACTGTGCTTTGGTTAATTTGGTATGTAAAGGTATTAGGTTAATTAAATGCCATGTGTTGCATGGGGACTGACTGCATTTGTGGATTAATAAGTGTCCCAGTGTGTTCTGTGCTGAAAGTCCTCAAGCTGGCAGACAGTTATTTCACTAGGAAAAGAAGGTAACAGAGAGAAGTCACGGAGAAAGGAAGAGGTTTCCTTTCTATCCTGCAGTTGTTTTTCCAGAATGGGTAGTTGCAATGTCCTTCAGGTTCTTGACCAAGTATCAGCCCTTACTGGAGAAACTGGAAGAATTTAAGTGAAGAGAAGCGAAGTTGTTCAGTTTGTTTTGAGACTCTCGCAGTGCTGGTCATATACAGTGAGCATGTCAGCTGGCCAGTGGAGGACCATGGCTGGTGCGTGGAAATTTTTCTGCTAGGAGAAGATCTTTACCAAGAGCCATATTGTGAATCAGGTCAGAGGGTGTCCTGCAAGCAGCAGGAATGGTCATGCTGCAGGTCTAAAGCAAACCAGCCACAGCATCCTGGTGTTCATGGTGGAATACACATAGAAAGCAGAGAGAGGGACAAATACCACTGCTAAGTTTTGGAGATGCTGAAGAAGAAGAAAGTCGTTTTCATGCAGCCATGCCCTGAGGTGGTGGAAGATCAGGAGAGAGACCAGGGCAAATGGACACTACTACGCAATGTTAACCAGGTCCTGAAGCCCACAACCGTCTTAGCGGTAAGATAGGGCGTGCCAAGCCCTGAGCATGGCTGGGAGCTTTCAGGCTACTTTGAAATCTGTCTTGCTGTTGATGGGATCTTTATACTGCTTATGCCAGCTTCTCTCACCTTCCTGCTTTGTCCCCCTCAAGCAGCGTAGCTCCTCTGTGGTGCAACCGTCTGGCTCTTCACATTTGGAAGTTCCTCCTAAAGAGATTGCTCTTTCTGAATTGTGTCGATCTGCATGTGCATCTGTCATGGTGGTGTTTCCTCCTCTTGCACCACTATTTGGTTGTCACTGCCTGTAGTTTATGAGGTCCTGAGGATCTGCCCCAGGACATTTGGAAGGGCACTGGCATCCAGTGGCTCCCTTGAGGAGAAAGAGTTGGAAAGGGTCTGATGGTATTCTCACTTCTCCAGTACTCTGTCGTGTGCATTAAAAAATAAACTGCATCAGTTTAGGCATGAGTAGGTTATGCAACTTACAAGCCAGTCTGCCCCAGCTGGTAAATGCATGAATCACCCTGATTTGCCCTGAAATCCCCACTATATTTGGGCATATATTTGGGTTGGGGGCTGATCCGAAGGTGATTGCATTAGCAAGAGGAATGTAACTGACTTCCATGGAGTTTATATCAAATTGATTAAAGTCAGAAAAGGAAATAGGTCGGCACTCTTAGTAAGTGATGTTATTTTTTAAACCACCCCTCGACCTTCCTGAGCTTACCAGCTTAGCCCATCCCATAAGACTTTTTTCACCAGTATTAAGAACTGCACTTTAATGGATTTAGAAAAAACAGTTTGAGGGGACGAGCACTCAGTGCATTAGACAGACAAAGCACAGAAGTTGTCTTAGTGGTAGTAGAGTATCAATTTACCTTGGGTAGAGCAGACTGCCTTTTATCTCAGCTGTTTGGTAACAGAACACATGAAGCAGGCTGCTTTTATAGCTATTCAATATTAGAGATTTTTTTTAAAGCAGCATTACAATTATTGTTTTCTTGATTGGGAGCAATTTTTACAGAGCTGCTGAGGTGTCAAGGAGGTTTTCTGCTGAGCAGGGACTGAGCAACCCAGCTCTTCTCTTGCTGACACCTTGATCAGGTTACCCACCCTGTGCATGAATTTGTCCAGTGATACATAGAGGATGACAGTGCTGAACACTCTGGAATGCTTTGAGAGTGCTGGATCAAAAGAGCTAAGAAAGAAATATTAGTATAAATGAATTTATAATGTGTCTGCTCCTGACACTGCATTCATTAGTTGGGTTTTTTTCCCATTTTAAATGAGTTATGAGATGTGAGGATAAGACAGTTAATAAGAAAAAGGTATGAATATTATATTTTTAGGAGGTGGATAAAGATACTTATGACAGAGCTGTAGCACTAATCTCTGAGGAAATGGAAACCCAAACTAAGGACTAGGTCCTGAGCTCCATGTAAGCAGGATGACTTTATTGATATCCTACTGGAAACCTAGCAAACAGCTGCCAGGGTGGAGTCTCCCAGAAAATGGTTGGGGACACCTGGTGCATTGGGGACACCTGTTTCTCCATGTGTGACCCCTAGAGTGTAACCTTACATCCCAGTGGCACTCACAGATTAGTATCTCTCAGAAGTCCTAGTGAATGATGGCTTGGATGTTGATGTCTCTAGTTCCCACCACCCAGAATGGAGATGAAGGTTGTTCAGCAGCCCTTGGGTCAAACCAAATGTATAAATATACTCTGTCCACAGAAATGGCTGATATTGGATGCTCAGGAAAGGAGTTATATCAGAGCACATGCAAAGTGATACCTGTTGCTTTTCCCTTCTCCTTCTCCCAGCGGTTGTTCAGGACTTCACCAGGTAGATACTACATTTGCATTGTGCTTAATAGGTTCAAGTGGAGCTGGTCCCCAGGAATGTGGTGTTAGGTGGGGCTACAAGTTCACAACATTAATCTCACCTGCATGAATGCAACATATTGAGAATAGGGGTGGAAAATAATTCTGCTTTGTTTCAATGTGGTTCTTGCTTGGGGCTTTAGTTTGGAGTTCTTTTTTGAGTTTGCTTTTGTATTGAGGAAAATAACTTCTTTAAAAGCTTTTTTGCATTTGAGTAATTTAATGTCCACAGAGCAGATAAGCAGATAGTCCCTGCCCAGCAGGACTGACAGAGGTCTACAGGATCACCAGTGACATGGAGTGAGTGGATAGGGGTCAACTGCTTGCTGTGTCTTCCAAAATGAAAACACAGAGGTCTCAAATGAAAGGAGTTGAAACATTTGAAACATGTAAAAGGACAGAGCTTTTTGTACCTAAATTGTTCCTTTAGGATTACGGATGTTAAAACTTTGCACAGCTTCAGGACGCAAGTAAATGTACTCACAGTAGATAAAATCCACTGAGAATTGTTAAATGCAAACAGCCCATCTACACAAGACTGTAGTTGGGAGAATTCCTGAAGAAGTATATACATCTGCCTCTCTGGTTATGTTCTTCACCCACCTTTAGTCATTCCTTTTCCAGCAATCTCCAAGGTATATTTGATAGCAGTTATCTGCAAGGAAGAAATGTGCCACAAGCCTCCAAATAAGGCTTAGCAGAGCTCAAAACCATCTCCTAAATGTGACATTCTAGGTTTGTACATTACACAGAGGGAAACCTCTATCTGGGTGCATTTTTCTGCCTGCATTTACTGCTCTGTAACCTGTTCCTGCCGGATGCACCCTGTGACCAACAACCACTCACAAGCTTGAGAAACAGAGAGATAGTGCAGATGTGTATGGTGGGGGCCACACCCTGCTGCTGGTACCTTGCAGGGGGTTTCATAGAACTGTAGAATCAATAAGGTTGGAAAAGACCCCTAAGATCACCAAGTCCAACCATTAAGCCAGCACCACTGCGCTCACCACTAAGCCATACCCCTAAGTGCCACATGCAAAGCATTGCTTTCCTAAGCATGTGAAAAGCGATGGTTTGTGGTTTGCAAAGAAAGTCATTTGACTTGTACTGGTGGTTTGGGTACCAAATGTCAGCAACTTGTATCCCAAGGGATGCTGAACTTTCTGCAGCCCTGAGCATAACTATCTTCTCCTTGGTTCCAGGGGGATTATGTGTGGATGGACCTCAAAACCGGACGGGAATTCGATGTCCCCATTGGAGCGGTGGTTAAACTGTGTGACTCTGGACAGATCCAGGTTGTGGATGATGAAGGCAATGTACGTACAAAGGGTTCTGATGACCTTTCTTCAGCTCTATGGCCTGGCTAGGCCAGGGGTCATAGGGCCACGATGACTGACTTTGTTATGGACTTCTCATATATCTTTGGGAACCAACTGTGCCATAGTTTTCTATTTTTAAAGATAAGAAAATATAATGTTACTACTTTTGTGGCTGTACTGGGAGAACAAGGTTGAGAAGCTTCTTAAGTACAATGATAACAGAAACCCCCAAATTACATTTAGATAGTGCTTTGAGCAAACCCACCTTGACCTGCTGTTCTTCTGCTGTTATCCAGTCCTTCCTGACCTCCTACTAATGTGCCCAAACACTAATCCTCTTTCAATTTCTCACCTCCATTTTTCTGCAACAGTGGCTGTTTTAGAGCAAAGTCTATACCACAAGCAGAAGGTGGTTCTCTGCCCTTCGTAATTTTATTTTTTTCTGACTGAGATAATTTTAAATGCTCACACTCCCTTCTAGGATGAAAGAAAGAGATTTGGTTCGGCAGGGTCCTTGTGTGTAGAGGCTGGGTACTTGTGTACAATTTGTAGTGGTTTTTGAAGTCCTTTAGAAGTGGTTAGTCTAAACAACACTCTAACAATAAAAGTATAATTTTTCTACCCCGTCCATCCTTCTCTCCTTTTCTAAATCATCGTCTCTCTTCTCAAAAGTATTTTGTGGCAAAGTGGTGTGAAAATGTACTTGTGAAGAGAAAAAAAATCTGCTATTTGTTATAAACTCCCCTGATGTGCTGGATGACTCTGCTACCCTGGAGGAGGCTTCTGCCAGGATGGCTTGTGTCTCATGTCTCTTGCTGCTCCAATAAAATTCCAATAAAAAGATGTTTTCCTTCTTCTTTTATGAATCTTTTAAACTTATCACTGCCTTGCCCCAGGAATAGAAGCTGAAATACGTGTGCTGATGCTCTCCCATATATGTTCTTCCATCTGGTCCTTCTGTTTGGGAGGGACTCCTTCTGTCCCTCATTCCAGTGGTCTCTCATTTGACTTATCTCTCTCCGCCCTTGCTCTCTTCTCAGGAGCACTGGATTTCCCCACAGAATGCCAGCCACATCAAACCCATGCACCCCACCTCCATCCATGGAGTGGAGGACATGATTCGCCTGGGGGACCTGAACGAGGCAGGAATTCTCAGGAATCTGCTGATCCGCTACCGGGAACACCTCATCTATGTGAGTGTCCACCTCATCCCCACCTCTTTCCTCTGCTCTCCTTCTCTCTAAGGAACTCATGTGGGAGAAACCCTGACTGAGCTGAGCATTTGGGTTTCTACCTTCACCTTGTTCCAAGTGGTAAAGGGTTTCCAATTTTAGAGGACACATTTCAGAGCTTGTGGATGCCCCACTGGAAGACCCCATGAGTTAGGTAATGATCAAAGTCCATGCTACCTTGCTGTACAGCCCCTGTGGAAGTTTTGGGGATGTGCATTAACTTTCTTCACATAGAATAACCAGGCCATGAACATGCTGTAGTCATCCTAAAGCAAAAACTTTTGTAGAGATGTAAATTACATGCTACCCTTCTGCCTTCTCTGCCTGAACCATTGAGTCATTCAACCCAAGTGGGTGAAGAGAACTATTTCTGGAGGTGGAAGGGCTGGAAGAAGGTTGAAGAGGTGCCTCCATGAAATAACTGGGAACAATGAAATAAACAAACTCCCAGAACAGCTCTAAAAATCCTTCCCAATCTGTGTTTATGACTTATTAGCTCTGGATTGCCTGGGATCCTGACAGCTGATTTCTGGGGACAGCAGTGTCCTTCCTTAGGTCAGATCAGTCATGCATGCCCATTGAAGCCAGTGCAGCCTTGCTAACCCAACCAGACATTCATAAATTGAGGGGTTTCCAGGCACTCAGTCAGAACTGCATCTATTTTCTGGCCACGTCCCCAGCAGGACAGGAATCAGCATTCCAGTCTCTGTGCAGGTTCTACCGGTGTGTTATATGCTGTGTTGTGTTGTGCACATTTTTTGGACAGAAATCCAGAGTGTGTGTGTTTGCTGCTAGCTAATGTACTCAAACAGCCTTTACAAATAGGGAAAATTTGGTATTGCACTTAAATCCTACAGTTTTCAGATATTCAGGTAAGTGCCTGGTGTGCCTTTGAAGGCCTTTTCAAAGCCATCTGGTCATCTAACTTGGCTCTACAGACTACTAGATTTTCAGGTCAGAGGGAAATGGAAGACAGTCAGACTTCCCAGACAGCATAAGCTAACAGATCTTGCCCAGTATTTTATTTATCAAGTTTGCTTGTTCTGCTTGATGTCCAGTGCCTTTTGATAGGACAGTTTTGGGTTAGAGCTGGGCAGTAATGGAGAAGACACCACTGTTACATAGGCTGTTCATGTGATTGACAGCTCCTTGTCCTAACTGTGGAAGATAGCCATCTCTCAGAAATGGAGTCCTAGAGGGAGTCCTAGAGGAAGGAGACATAACTGCTAAAAAGGCACACATAAGTTCCCAAATCTTGGAGGAGAATAAAGACTCCCAAATTCATCTCTCGCTCAGGCACCTTATTTATTGTGCCTAAGTCCCCTGTATTGTCAATTTAGCAAAAAGAAGCATGACCAGAAAATTACTCACACTTTAAATGAACTGAGTTTCTCCCTGGAACTCTTTTTAGAGAGACAGAGCCATTAATAATGATAAAATAGCAAGGTAGCAGCCCAAATTCATACTTGAGGTGGTGTCTCCATGTGCACTGAGCATCCATGGCAGTCATCAGAGATATCAATAGTACCAACAGAGACAAGACTGCCTTTCAGCTGTGCAAACAGAAGTGCCTGTCAGATGAGATGATTGCTTTAGAGCTGTCTGAAGCTTGGATATCACAGAAGAGTTTATGTTGGAAGGAAAGTTTAGGTTGGAGGTTTACAGTCCAAGCTCCTGCAGCTCAGAGCATGTCCATCTTCAAGGTTAGGTATTGTACTTTTGCGGATAACTAAATTCAAGCAACCTGGATGTCATCCAAGAAGTACAGATGGCAAATAATTTGTAGCTGATTGACTCATTCGGGGAACATGTATTTATCCACTGAGCATTGCTGCTTTTACTCCTTCTTGTGGGCACCCTGCAGTGGCACAAAGTGTATTCCTGCCACTCTCTAAGAAAGTTTGGATCATGTTGGATATTTTTTCAGTGATGTCTGTGTGTCTCTCCTGGAGTCCCTATGCCATCTGGAAAGCACAAGTGACCAGAGATCCTCAGATACAATATCTTGTGTGTGCAATATCAGATTGCCTGAGAATACACTGAGCTCCTTCATAAAAAAATCTGTCTCTGAGCTCCCTCACCAAGCTATTCTCAAGCACCCAGGGAGAATATGAACACAAACAAGCACTGGACAAAGCATTGTTTGGCAACATCATACTAATAAGGGCTGATGCAAAGGGCAGCTTCTAACCTGGAGGCGAGTGTGGGTGGAGATTTGGGCTGAAGTGACTCAGTAAACATGTCGGTTTCTTTACAAGTTCTTCTGGTCTGTTGGTGACAGTGCCATGTGTCCTACAGATCTGTTGCCTAAGGGATGGCCACATCCCACAAAGGCATTTGCATCACAGAGGTTCCAGGTTAGTATGCCTTGATTTCTCCCCACCATTAATGGCTTTAGAGTGCCAGCCTGGGCATCACACAGCAATTAGTGTAATCACAAAATTAGAATGACACTTCCAAAATGATAGTCTCCTGACAGAGAGGCACATAAACCACCTCTGTCTACATATGTGTAGTTGGAGGCTCAGGAACCCAACCTTAATTCTTACCTGTTAAGAATGATGGCACTAGGAGGAGTAGATTTGTGTCGGATGTGGTAAATATTGATGGCAGTTTTGCAAAGTCAAAGTACCATATGGATGCCATGTGGGTAGGGAACACCCAGTCCCCTGAGGTGTTTTTATCTGTGGTGTAATTTTCTCTGTCTTAAAGATGGTAGTTTCTCTGCTTGAAAGTATTTCTTAGCCTACTGAGTAATCGTGACTTTTCCAATGGGACTTCAGTTCCTTTAGTTTCCTCCGGTCCTTAGCTTTGTGGAGGTTGTAGTTCAGCTCTAATAAAATATAATTTCCCTTTTTCTCCTCCCTCATATTTTACTCATAAGACAAACTGCGGCGGGAGGGTAAGTATGATTCTTGGCACTGTCATTTGCAATCACTGTCACGCCTTGCATCGGATCGCTTTTTCTGTTCACCGTTGTGGCCTTCTCATTTACTTTGTACAACCATAGCTGCTGCTGCTTCACAAATGCAATAAGAGCATCATCTGCTTTGGTGCAGAGCTTGACCCTCATGGTGAAGTTGTGACACCTTCTCAGAGCTGTAAAGTCTCTAACATATGAATGTGGTTAAAGCTTTAAATGCTTCTCAGTAACGACCTCAACTTGAAGGAAAGAAACTTCTGCAGCAAAATAAGAAAAACTTCAATAAGGGCATGTTGCCCTTGGTTTGGCTTGCATGTACTAAGAGAAACCATGCTGAATAGCAAGAGAGTCTGGTGGGGAGTTTGGACTTGTGAGTAAGGTTAAATCTCTTTATCTGGAGACGAAACCAATGCCCTTTGCTGCTCTCTAAGGGCTGCCAAAAGGCAGTAATGTTTGGTAGAGCTTTAACCCCATAACAATCCAGATGAAGTCAGCCATGGTGTTCTGGGTAGTGAGGGAAGTAGGCTCAGAAAGGATTTGTTTGGGGCTAATTAAAATGTAGGTCATGCAGGCAGTAATGAATTTGCTGTGAGATGTGGTTCATGTGGTAAGCAACAGCAGAGTCCTTCTATTAGTAAAGGTTTATTTTTCCAATAGAGAAGGGTTTTGCTATCATACAGCAATAGAAACTAGGGAGATGACATTTCCTTGGAAGTGCCCTTTGGCCCCTCATCAGCAGAGTGAACAAAGTTTCGCATTCTGTCAACTGTGAGAATTGGGCAAATTGTGACTATTTATCAACTAGGAATGACCTACAAAAACAGGCAACAGTACAAGAGTTCATGCTGACTAAGTGTTTTGTGGATCACAAGGGAAGGGTCAGTGAGAGCATAAGAAAGCATTACTGCCACTAATGGTTAACACCTTTAAAAGTCTAGCTGGCTAGATTTGGGGCAGGGCAAACCAGTATGACTGAAATGCAGAGATTTCAGAGACCTCTGCAAGGAGTTAGTCCTTTGAAAAGAGGCTAGGGAAGGTGAGAAATGTCCCTAAAATTAACCTGGTAATAAATTATGAAGAAGAACACAGTCTTCCAAGTATCTCAGCCAGGAGTCAAAGGAGTCTTCATTAGGGATCTTGGAATCATAATCCCACTCAGAAATTGAGCTCACTCCTTCTCTGAGCACTAAGGTTACCTGCTCTGTTCCCTTTGAAGGCTTCTCTAGGTCTTCTCTGCTCACTTATTTCAATGCTCTCTTCTTCTAAAATCCAGTCTACATGATTTCACAGCCGATTTCTACCCATTGGATGTGTGACAATATTGTTCTTGAGCTCAAAGAGCTCTTTTCCCTTACTGGCATGTAACCCCCTGTTACAGAGAAGAGTACTGTGTCCTTTCTCAGTTACCACTGTAAAGTCAAACCTCACCTGGGACATAACAGAAAGTTGCTCGCTTGTTTTGGCCATGAGACTAGAAGGTGAGGAGTCCCTAATGCATTTCACCATGCCTGCTATGGGACACAATTGCCATCTGCTGGCTGCCTTCAGGAAGCCTGAGCTGGTGGCAAGTGTTGTGTAGATGATGACAAACTATTTCTTCTCTTTCACAAGCATCCTTGCCTGTGCCACTTTTCTGCTTTGTGCCAAAGTCTTACTGGTTTTAGGCCACACAGATAAAAAGCCATAAGGATTATTTTCATGTTGAAATTACTTATTTTGTTTCCTGAAAAAATATATGCAGCAGTGGGGGCATTTTCACAGCTGGTTCCACCAGGAAAGAAAGGTGAGATTAATCTTGTAACTTTAATTGCCAAAAATTAACCTAGAGGTGACTTGGCTCCTTTGAAGTCACAGAGTGAAAGTAGCCTTCATCTCATACCCCTTGGTTAGCCCAAGGTGGAGGCCTGTTGACTCACCTGCTCTAGACACTAACTTTTAGGCAGATGAAATAGGGAATGGAGATCCTTATTCTCTGCCTTGAGCCTGGGACATGGCCAAGCCTCCTTACCTCAACACTGCACCTGAGCAAGAAAACAAATGTCACAAGTCTTTTGGTGAGAGGCTTGAGAGAAATGCCTTCTGGAAGAGCAGAAATGAAAGCTCAAGATACTACAAATGAGTTGCTGCTCAAGGCCCAGGACAGCTTTGCTATTTCAAGTGCCAGAGAGAGCATGGGATGGACCAAAGGCCATTTCCAGAATTTCAGAAATAGCTGAGAAGGTATATGCCAGGAATTTGTGAGCCATATCCATCTGCATAGGACAAAATTTAAACTGAAGCATGGAGAGGTTTGATTAAGCAGAGATGGTAGAGAAGAATGTATTGCAGAGAGAAGTTTAGCAGCTGCTGTGGACTGATAAAAACAGGTTAGACAGACATCTGTCAGAATGGTTTGGATCCAGCTGGTCCTGCTTTGAGATATGGGAATGGTCTTCAGGTTTCTTTCCTCTCTAGTTTCTCATCATTTGTGCAATGCAGTCGATGTGCATGGATATTTGTTGGCTCTGGCGATATTTTTGTAACTATGAGCTTGACTTGAGATTCTGAATCTTAACTGAGGAGCATTCAAATTATTAATTAAGGCTAGAGTCCATGCTGTGCATGAGCAGGGCTGAGAATGAACTGATTTAAATAGTTGGAGACTTTTGCCCCATTTTTGCTCCAGGCTCCACCCCACAAGCATCTCTGACTTGAACATCATCTTTCATCCAGCTTTTAAAAAGCCTTTATTTTTCTGGTCTCCATCCACACTCCATCCAAGCTGCCAAAGTCTCTCAGCTGCACTTCACTGTCCCCATAAACCTTTATGTGCTTCTCCTCCAGACATACACTGGTTCTATACTGGTGGCAGTAAACCCCTACCAGCTCCTACCCATCTACTCACCTGAGCAGATACGCCTGTACACCAACAAAAAGATCGGTGAGATGCCACCACACATCTTCGCAATTGCTGACAACTGCTACTTCAACATGCAGCGCAACAACAAGGACCAATGTTGTATCATAAGGTGAGTCTGTGAGTTTCCAAAATGAGCTATATCCAGATGCTAAGCAGATGCAGCATGATTGATTTGGAACAGCTTATCAAATAGAATCAGAAACTGAATGACCAATTAGATCTTCCATCCACATCTTTCATCCACATATTCCCAGTGCAGAGGTGATCTCTGCAGTCTCTCTGTTCCTAGTAAAGGTGGTTTATCAATCCTTTGGGATTTATCCCTACAACCCAATAGGTTTCATATTCCTCTTTAACCTCCCCTTTTAAATTTAAACTCAACACTCCTACAGACATCAAACACGCAAAGATCTATACTTTCTGCACAAGGAAGGGCCAGGGACAAGCCTCATCACTGAACCTGTGGTCATTCACACTGCTGAACTGATGTCTCCATGTTCTACTCTGGACCAATCAATTTTGGGCACCAAAAAATCCTTGTGTGCGATTATGAGTGTAGTCCTCTCTAGTATCTGTCCCAAGTAGTGGTATAAGCTGGATTTGATGTCCTCAACCCTCCAACACAATCCTGTCAAATTTTGAACCCACAGACAGTCTTTGTGCTTTCGGGCACCCCCTCTTTCCAAGGTATGCCTACATTAAGTTTCATTGCATAAAAAAACATAACTACAGAACATCCCATGTGCGGTGTTTCATATACACAAGTCTGAATAGGCCATTCAGTAAGGATTATTTTACAGGTCTAAAAAAGCATCATGTGAGGATCAGAGGAGAGTCAATACAGTGTGTCAGTGGCCTGAGAAGTGAGGCAATTCACCCATGGGGCCAGACCTGAGCACTCAACATCAGGAAGTCTATTTCAGTCACTTATTTTGGCTACCTCATGTATCAGACAAGCCGTAGACTCACACCAAAAGATTTCTGCTTGGTCCCTTCCTGTTGAACCTTCACAAGAGAAAGCTTTGAGAAACAACTCTTCCTTCCTGCCTCATAAGCTTCTCCTCTCCTACCTTCTCCTTGTTAGAACAAGCCTGTGGGACCTGTGGAAGTGGCTGCTGTTAAAAAGCTGTATTTCACAGTCTGCCTTATTTTGGCAGCTCAAGATTGGTGATGAAAATGTCCCATGGGAACAACTAGACCCTGGACCACAGGGCCATGGTCTGCTGATCACTGACTGAAAGTGCTTCATAACCTTCTGAGTGCTGATTGAATGTCATATGCTGGGGAGACCCAAACCCAAATAACAGCTTGGGTCAAATGGAACACAAAGCAAATATGGATCTTGGCTGGAAGCTGTCTGGTACCATGTCCTACCATTTGCCCTCCTACCAGTCCTTGGGATGCTGGAAACCCATCCTTAATGGTCTCATCCTGTCTATGCTAACAGAAGAGACACAGAGACAGCTGTCCCTTTGGAGGTGGAGAGGAGGACATTGGCAGGGATGCAGCATGGCCTTCAGTGACCTCCATTCCTGTTCTCTTTGCAGTGGTGAATCCGGAGCAGGGAAGACAGAAAGTACAAAACTGATTCTGCAGTTCCTGGCAGCAATCAGTGGTCAGCATTCCTGGATTGAACAGCAGGTCCTGGAGGCAAATCCCATCTTGGAAGGTGAGGCTTCAAATAATGGAGGCATTCTTTTGCTGGAAAAAGAAAAGCCTGTTCAGGAAACACAAAATATGACTGCATGTAAGTCACTTATGCCACATCTCAAGTTTCAAAAAGTGACAACATTTTTAAAAATTCAGTAAATGTTAATACTGTATACTTTTGATAAAAAGTATATTCAGTTTCTTTTGATCTGAATTTATTTTTCACAAGCCTAATATTCTCTGATTTGGGCTCTCAAATTTTCCATTAATATTTTTGACAACCGTTGTTGTCAAATTTCAGCTGGCCTGAACTGGATTTTTCAATTGTTTTATTATTTAAAATTGAAAAAAACCAAAGTGTATTTTCCACTTAAAACAGTACTTTTTTCCCCAGGAAATTTAAAAAACAAAAACCTGAATTTTACCTAATTCTCTGTGTAGTCTAAATTTAAAAAATGCTGACCAATACTTCTTTGAGTATTGATATTGAACCAAAGGTTGAATATATTGATGAGTCTGATATGCAACCAAAGGTCTTTTGAAAAATCTTACCACATCTTCTAGTGCTGCAATTACTTCATGCAGAGCACCAATATCCTGCCACTGCTGCATTCAGTAATATTTGCTTTGTTTGGCCATAGTTCAAAAATAGTATTTCTATTCTTTGATGGTTCCGTAAAATATCAGTTTAATAGGACCAGAACTTCACAGCACCTTGTGTTGGCCATACACAGCAAACCCCATGTCTTCCTTCCAAGATCACCAGTGAATGACAGCAGAATGCGGGAAAAGTAGTAGAGGCAGTTCAAGAAAGAACTAGATAATGAGAATCAGCTTGTGGCCTTAATAGGTTCACTGGCAAGCTGTTACTGTGATCAACCCCACTATTTTAATTGGATGTTTGTAAATTAAATAGGTGATCTGACCCTCTTGACCAAACATGATGCCAGATGGACCTTTTACACTTATGCAGAAAAATCACATTTTCCTTAAGGAATAACATTCAGGTTGTTCTTTAAGGATAGAAGTTTGATCAACCTCATCTAGTGAAAGGCATCCCTGCCCATGGCAGAGGGGTTGGAACTTGATGGTCTTGAAGGTCCCTTCCAACCCAAAACATTCTATGATGTTTACCTCCACTGTTGATAAACAGCCCTCTAGAAATTAACAGAAGGTGAATATTCTAACTGCTTTCCATGCAGTTAGCACAATAGACAAGCAGGTTGAGTTTTCCTCCAGTGTACTCTGTTGGAGTTTCCTTCAGTTGTGGAATCAAGATGGAATGAGATTCTCAGAGCACCACAGGGCTGCCTGACCACTGGTGTTGGAAAGTGTAGTGCTGCTTGACATGCACACAGGGCATTTTTGAATATGCACTTAGTCACTGCTAGGATTCAGGAAAGAAAAACTTTGTGTTTCAAATGCATCTCGATCACCTACCAGAAATCCCGGGTGTGCTGGCCAGGACACTCATCCAAACGCAACAGAGAATGGACATGGGTACTTTTCAGTGCACAGTCTGTTTGCAGGGAGAAATCTCCTGCTGGCTTAGTCCTCTGTGTTTCCCTTTTGGATGAGCTGTTTCCTTTCCCTCTCAGTCACCAAATCACTCACCAGCAGCTCTGCCATTTCCTGCACAGTGTCACCTTGCGTGCTGCAACCAGTCTCGCTCACCTATTTTGTATTTCATCAGCTGCTGCCAAAATCCTGCTGCCTAGCTCTTCCTGGATAAGGTCGCCCCATTCCCAAGCTTCCTTCTCTACGCTCCTCTCTGTATTTCTGAGGACAGTGATCTGAGATACATTTTGTTTCCTCAAACCAAGATGAAATTGATCCAGCCAAACTTAAAGGAAGGCTTTGGGACTGCTTTTTACCTTTCCAGCCTCACTCTCTTGATCATTTTTTTTTCCCTATGAGACTAGATCCATGATCCTCCCTGCATCAGATTCTCTCTAACCCACCACATTCCTCCCTGCAGCTTTTGGCAATGCAAAGACCATCCGTAATGACAATTCCAGCCGATTTGGGAAGTACATCGACATCCACTTCAACAAAAGGGGAGCCATTGAGGGGGCAAAGATTGAGCAGTACCTGCTGGAGAAGTCCCGGGTCTGCAGACAGGTAAGGTGATACACCTCCAAGGTGCAGGAGCTGGCACTTGGTCAGCCAACCTTTGTGGTGCTGTTCTCCTCACAGAGCTGACTCTTGCTCTTCTACTGCAGGCCCAGGATGAGAGGAATTACCACGTATTCTACTGCATGCTGAGAGGAATGACAGTGGAGCAGAAGAAGAAGCTGGGTCTTGGGAAAGCCACAGACTACAACTACCTTGCAATGGTGAGAGAGCAGCAGAGGTTCAGTGGAGTGATGTGGTGAGATTGTTAGCAAGCGAGAAAGAAGAAAGGGGCTTCTGCAGCCAAGAGCTGCTTTGCTGGTCATGACCTTTCTGAGACTTAGCCACAGGGTTTGAGGGACTTCTTTGTCTCACCACAAGCCTCACAGTCTTAGTGCAAACCCTTAACCCCTGTGTCTAGACCAGGCTATTTCCACATTTCCTGTGAAGCAATTCACAAGCTTGGATGGTTTTGGTGTACAGTGCCCAGGCCACTTGTTTAGAAATAACCAGGGTGTTAAATATGAACCGATGATCTTCCAGCAGTGATGGACAGGGAGGAGTGCTTGTCTGAATGGCACATTCTCAGCAGCATATGGGGCTGAGCTGTATGTGCTACAAGTGTCCAAAAGAACCAGTGATCTTGAGCCCCACTCCCTCTATACCAGTGCCAATATCCAGAGGAGCTGGTAGAAGTAGATGTAACTAAGACACATCACCAGCAAGGCTGGGACCCAGCTTTCTAGTTGGATTGGTGGGAGTCTCCAGCTCTTTATCCCCATCTTGGGGAGCTTTTTCTCCTCTACTGATTATAGTCAAACACAGAGTAGCTGGGGACAACAGGGTAAAAGTAGATCACTGAGTCATAGAATACAACAAAAGGCAGAGCCGGATCCATAAGTTCAACATCATTCCTTAAACAAAAGGTCTGCTGGTTTAGGGAGAAGCCCTGGATACCTTAGGGTTACACACTGATGCTCTCTTGCTTTGTCCCATGGTCATGCCATGACCTCTTTCCCTCCCCAGGGTAACTGCACAACCTGCGATGGCAGAGATGATAGCAAGGAGTATGCCAATATTCGCTCTGCTATGAAGGTCCTCATGTTCACTGACACAGAGAACTGGGAGATCTCCAAGCTGCTGGCTGCCATCCTGCACATGGGCAACCTGCAGTATGAAGGTAAAAGGACAAAATACAGGGACATGGTCCAGCACACAGCTACTATTTATTCTGCATGCTGAGAGAGAGCCAAGCTTAGAGATAGAGGGCTGTATCCAGAACACCTGCCATGGTGCCATGCCAGGGACTCAGGTGCTTATTGTGGTGTGTAAGGACAAGAAACGAGGAATAATTCCACCTGCCCATGGCAGGGCTGCCAGGCTGCAGTATGCTCAGCAACATCCACATTTCTGAATGTACCGAGGTTGAATATGGCCCCAGGCCATTCAATAGACTCAGGTTTTACAAGGAGAGACTAATGGAGTGTTTGACAGGTTCCTGTGTGATTGGATATGCCTTTGTAAAAGTACCAAACAGCATTGCTGTCAGAAATGACACAGTGATTTAGAAAGCCTCTTTGGAAGACAGAAGCCTAAAGGACCTACATGCTAGAAACATTTCTACCCCATCTGTCATTTAGGAGGTCTGGCAGAGCAGAGTACAGATCTTTTGCAGCCAGCAGCAGGACTCCAGCAGCTGTGTGAACTTTTCTGTCCTTTCTAATGGTCAGATTTTGCCTGGATTGTACACAGAGGCAGTGGAGAAAGATCCTTTCCCTCACGTCATTCACCTTCTGCAGAGACATGTCCCTTGCTGATGGCTTTCCCTCTGCCTTTCTTTCTCCAGCTCGGACCTATGACAACCTGGATGCCTGCGAGGTTGTTCAGTCAGCATCGCTAATCACTGCGGCATCATTGCTGGAGGTCAGTGGCTCTGCCATGCTGCTGTCTCCTTTCTGACTTGATCCTATGTTTCTAGTATTGCAGCAAAGCTTCATCTGAGCCAGCCCTTCCTTGCACCACCAACTCCAGGAGGCTGAAGAGGCCTGAGTAAGCCTGAGTATTGTGCCTTGCACAGGCAGCAATGAAGGTGGATGTCTCCATCTGAGCTGAGTATCCAGAGGAGGCCACAAAGAAGTTCAGAGGGTGGAGCACCTTTGTTACGGAGACAGGCTGAGAGAATTGGAGTTGTTCAGCCTGGAGAAGAGAAGACTCCAGGGAGGCCTTAGAGCCCTTTCCTTCCCCTTAAAGGGCTCCAAGAGAGCTGGAGAGGGGCTCTGACAAGGGCATGGAGTGATAGGGCAAGAGAGAAGGGTTTTAAACTGAAAGAGGACAGATTTAAATTAGATCTTAAGAAGAAATTATTCATTGTGAGGATGGTGAGGCCCTGGAACAGGTTTTCCAGAGAAGCTGTGGCTGCCCAGTTCCTGGAAATGTTCAGGGCTGTGTTGGGTGGGTCTTTGATTGACTTGCTGCAGTGGAAGGTGTCCCTACTCATGGCAGGGGGTTTGGAACTAGATGATGTTTAAATGTCTTTATAACCCAAACTATCCTGATTCCATGAATCTATGATCTGAGCTCCCTTTCATGCCAGTGGAGACAAACAGACCCTCTGATAGCACATCATCCTTAAAAGAACACTCAAAATACTTCAGTCCTTAAAACAGTGTTTCCCTCATTGATGTAAAGAAAGTTCATAACAGCCTGTTCAGCTGAGACAGAGATATCATTTATCCTCTGTGTATCCGAAGTGAGCTGAGATGACCCTCAGTCAAATTGTCCATACGGTGGTTGAAACATTCTTCAGCAGCCTCCCCAAGAGGTTACAGGGTCCCTCAGGGACACCGTCTCATCTCCATATGCACTGCTGGTCTCAGAGTGTGATCTACAGCTCTCTGCAGGCTGTTGTCACATGCCTTAGGGAGTGGACATTTCCCTGACTTGATCTGAGAAGTATGAAAAGGGATCAAGGGTATGCAAAACTTCTCCATACTGGTAGCACACAGCTTTGCAGGCTTTGCTTTCTCCTCTTCCCACACCTCATTAACATCTCATGCTAAGTCACAAGAATACTTTCCATATTAAAATACAGTCTAAAAATGTTAATTATTCTCTCTGAAAATGCCTGTCATCATTTGAGATACTTTCCCTGTACAACTAAGAACCATCTGTTACCTCCAGCCATGGGGGACTACACTGTTCCTCTCTGGCCATGCATAATCAGGACAGTAGTCCAGGCCATTGCAAGGATGCCTTGTGTCATAAAGTCAGCAGCTGTATTTGATGTGGTCTCTATCAGGTTGAGCCTCAGGACGTGATGAACTGCCTTACCAGCCGGACTATAATCACGAGGGGTGAGACTGTCTCCACACCTCTCAGCATGGAACAAGCACTGGATGTGAGGGACGCTTTTGTAAAGGTAAGTCTTAGGGAATTCCCTTATGCCTCTGTTGATAAGATGAAGAAATTTGCCACTTTTGAGGCTGGAGCATCCATTGCATAGGAAAAGTGTCTTGCTTGGTCCCTGTGTGATCTCAGCAGATGGCCTTGAAGCCATCTAATTGGGAAGCACAAAGATTTGAAATGGAAGGAGACTAGGTAGACTGGTCTTCAATGGATTTGCAATCTGGTTTAAGATTGTCTGTACTCAAAGGTGACCTACAGAAGGAGCCAGAATTCTGAAATTACTTCACCTCAACTTCAGGAAAAGCCCCAGGGTTTGCTACTCAGCTGCTATAAATCAGAGCAGCTCTATTGACACCTGAATTTCAGGATTTGGGCATGTCTTTAGCAATAAGTAAAGCTGAATGTCACAGTAACAGGGATAAAGCAGTTCAGCAGCCATCAGAGCACTAAGAGCATCACCTGAGGCTTTGGAGTGATGAAGGTTGATGGGGTGGGTGTGCATCATTGCTGTGCTATTTACAGCCTCATGTAAAATTGCAAGACAACCGTCTGTGGCATGCTTTGGCACTCTATCTGTGGGGAATTGATAGATCAAGGTAGCTGGTTTGATAGCTACCTAGTCTGCAAATCCTGACAGTGACTTCTCTAGGGGGTATGGGCCTTTGAATCAGGCTCCCCTCATGATAGTAATGCTATAGCTTATACAATAGAAATTAGTACCAGTTTAAAGCATGGAGTTCTGGAATTACTGAAGCGGCAATAGCTGTTTCATTAAATCATTAAATTGTTCAGCCAGTGCGCCACGTTTCAGTGAGCACCTTATCCAGGCAAGATGTCCTTGGCTTGGCTGGCAGTGCCACATGGCTTTGGTGATCTGTAGGAAGAAATGTGTAGAAACCATAGAAAAGACCTTCTGGCTTCACAGTGAGCCCGTAGACCAAAATTTTGGACTATTCAAATTTGTAATTTTGCTTACAGCTGTCTTTTATGTAGGCTTTCAGCTCTGTTTTCCTTGATCTACATAACAGTTCTTGAAGCTTTAAACCATGCCAAGAGTCTGGCACAAATGTTGGTGAGCCCCAGGGACTGTCCAGTTGTTGGCCATGCTTATGGGGAAGCTGTGCTGTTATGGGTGAAGTGGTGCCACAAAGTAGCAGAGTGAACTGCTGACCTGTCTCAGTGAACTCCATCTTTGGGATGTTACAGGGAATTTATGGTCGACTTTTTGTGTGGATTGTGGAGAAGATCAACGCTGCAATTTACAGACCCCCTTCCCAGGAACTCAAAAGTATCAGGAGATCCATTGGCCTTCTTGATATCTTTGGCTTTGAGAACTTCACTGTAAACAGGTATGAAGCCTGCAGGAGGACAACCAGGTCTTAACCCTCCTTCACCACTCCAAGCACAAGGTCTTGCAGTCCTTTCACCTCTCCTGAAGTGACCTGGACTGGGCTGGACCAAGCCTTTTTCTGTATGAGAAATTATCAGAGCTAATCACTTGCAGCAGACGACTGGTTTAGACCACACACATATAATGGCTATAACATTGTTTTGGGGGATTAAAACTGATTGTTTGAACTGATGAGGAAATTCTAAGCCAACAGCACTTACTGAGTAGTTAACAAGGTTTGAGCATTGTTTCAGGCATGGAGACAGATGTAGAAAAGTAAATCATGGTGGATCTAAAGTGACCTTTTCTTGACCTTCCCTCCACAGTTTTGAGCAGCTTTGCATTAACTTTGCAAATGAAAATCTGCAGCAGTTCTTTGTGCGCCACGTCTTCAAACTAGAGCAGGAAGAGTACAACCTTGAGAACATCAACTGGCAGCACATCGAGTTCACTGATAACCAGGATGCCTTAGACATGATTGCCATCAAGCCCATGAACATCATCTCCCTCATTGATGAGGAGAGCAAGTTCCCCAAGGTGTGTTTTGGGCTCAGCCTTACTGCCAAGTGACTCTCCTGTTTCTATCCCCTTTGCACTTGCATGCTGACACCCTATGAGAGATCTGCTCAGCCCCAAACACATATTCACCAGTGGGTTGTCTATTTATAGTTTTTATTGCTCTCTTACGTTTTCTTCCATGACTGTCACAACCATGCTAAAGCAAGTGTTTCTGATGGAAAAGTATGCCTACAAGAGGCTCCAGAATATCTATTGGCAATATTTAGGAGAAAATGAGGTTTAATATACTCCTTTTGGAGCACTACATTGAATATAACACAACATACCAGTGGTATTTAATCAATTTCTGTAATTTCTGCACTTGAGATATCCTCTCCAATACATCTCTTCTCAAAATAAATACACGTTGTCACCTGAGACAAAAAAGAAATGCACTATTGATTGGAAAATTATTTAGTGGGAATAACGTTGGTTAAATGTCAGATCTTTTCCTGCATGCACAGGGTACAGATGCCACCATGTTACACAAGCTGAACTCCCAGCACAAGCTTAACACCAACTATATTCCTCCGAAGAATAACTATGAAACCCAGTTTGGCATTAACCACTTTGCTGGAATTGTTTACTACGAAACAAAAGGTATGGGGCAGTTCCTGGTGCACTGCAGGGTGTGAGGGGATGCTCAGGGACAGATGAGCTGCTGCTGTGTTGGAGCAGAGTGGGGTGGTAGTCCATAGTAGTGTCAGTGTATTCCTTTTCTGGCTGCAATGACTTGACCCTTCAGCTGCCCATGAGCTGCAGAGTTTGATGCTGTTTCATTCATGTGTGTCTGTGACAGAATGGCAGTGCTTTGAACCATATGCATCTTTGATCCAGTCTCGAGATGCCCCTATGTCTTCCTTCTCATGATCTGTCTCTCTGCCCACACCATTGCTCCCATTACCTCACCAAGAACATCCAGTAATCCAACAACCCAGAAGCTGCTTGCAGCTCACATGCTGCCCATGTTGCACTGTGTCATCTCTGTGTTGTCCCATTATTTCCTTAGGTTTCTTGGAGAAAAACAGGGACACGCTGCATGGAGACATCATTCAGCTGGTGCATTCCTCAAAAAACAAATTCATCAAGCAGATCTTCCAAGCAGATGTGGCAATGGTAATGCAGACAGGAGCAGATCTTTATTTACAAGGAGGGGTGTTCCTGGAAGGGGTGGAACAATTGCAGAGTCATACAGCTCTTATGCTGCTTGGGGTGTTTCAAACCTGTTAGTGTGAGCCAATCATGAGAAAGTGTTAATGGAGTGCCATAGGTACATCCATGCTGACACCTCCAGTTCACTGCATTCGCATCATCAAATATTATTGTGCTGTGTTTGCTCCTCTCTTAAATGTGTAGGGATTGGAACAATTAGGTTTGTGATTGTAGAAATCTTAGAGAAAAAGAGTAATCCCTTCCAGTCAAGCCATCCAGATCTGTGTATGGTAGACTGAGAAGTGACTGAAAGAGGTCAGTTGTAGATTAGATATTAGGAAGAAATGCTTTCCTGTGAGGCAGAGGAGGTTGGAACTAGATGGTCTTTAGGTCCTTTCCAAACCAAATCATTCTATGATTCTAAGTAAGCGCCAAATGCTAGTAAACCAGAGCAGAGCAAAGGGACAATCTTGCTGGGTATTAAACACCACAACAGGACTGGGAGGGACCAGTCAACAGTTGTGTTTTACTGTTACAACAGCAGAGAGAGGGAACACCAGTCATGAAAGCTGAATTCTAAAGCACCCCATTCCACATCCCAGTCCTCCAGGAAGGTAGGTTCTTACTCTCTGCTCAGTGTGAGAAAAACCTGTGTGCTCTGAAGCTTTAGAGAAAGGTACAGTTATTGCTTTAACCCTTCCCACCCCATTTGAGCATTTATTACTGGGATACCAGCTTAAATTCTGAGATTAGTGGCTATTGCAACATTAATAACATAAATATATTATGTTTTCTTGAGTAAGTTGAATGTTTACATCTCCCCACAAAGGCATCATCATCCCTGCTCCCAAAATTAAAGTAAAAACTGCTAAAAATATCAGCCTGGTAGAACCTGAATGCCTACACAGATCAGTCACTATGACCAAATTCGCCAGTCTCTCCCTAGGTAAAGCTATGGACTGCAGAGGGTGTGGAGATAATATTTTTCAAAGCAACCAAATTTTTTAGAAGTCGGAGTCCCATTTCCAAATGCCAGCCAATGCCACTGATGGACCAAGGGACTTAGGGACTTTCAGGAGTGTCAAACAGTTTTAAGTGCTGATTTCCTTTACCTGGTAAGGGAAAGAAATGTTTACATTCCCAAGACATTTCTTTAAGTACGCTACATGCTTTTTTGCAAGCCTTGTTTGTAACCTTTAGCCATTCGGACTTGTTCCCATTGAAATGAATGATCATTATCCTTTTGGATTCATTAGGAATAAGATAACATTTTTCAGCCCCGATTAAGCTACCAATTGGCATGACACTCTTGGTGGATTCACAACTATCCTCAAATGTGTATACTCCCGTGGAAGTAGACACTAACTCCCTTAGCATCAGTGCTGCTGCTTACTTTGCTTTTTATTGCTTATTCCTTGCTGCTTTTAATTTTTGGTTCAAACTTTGCAGTTCACCTTGGAAATTATTTCTTGTTTCTTTGGGCCAAGCAGAGATGTAATCTGGGGACTTAATGAGAGGTTTTTGAATGAGAGATTTTTAACCTGACTGTCATAGAACTGGAAGAGGAGCAAATATTGTGTACCAGCTTCCTTAGTCAAATGCACATGTTAGTGGGAACCTGGAGAGCACTAATTCTCTCAATATCACCACACTGAAATTCTCAGATAAGTGGGATCCAACATGGGGCTCAGATGCTTTTGCCATTGTTTTCCACCAAAATTCAGTAAACTTTGGAGCTCCTTTCCTAGGACATACACCTCAAAAGAAGGAGCAAGTGAACCTGGGTCATGGAACTTGACTGCATGTAGCAAAGAGCTGGGGCAATGTGTCCTTGGAACTTCTTGGAAGCGTGCATGCCTTCCCCTGAGCATCAGTGAGGCAATCCATAGCAAAACTTTTCTGAAACACTCAGGCTAGGTCATGCAAATCTAGTATCTTCCCTTAAAAAGAGACAAGTGGCTGCTCTGCTAAGGGCTAAATCAAATCATGAGGCATTTTGCCCAACAGCTTCCAAACTTTAGTCCTCGGCAGCTTATTGATGAGTTCGTAGAATTTTGTGAGTCAGTGAAAAGCTGACTTTACATTCAGTCTTTCAAATGAGATCTTTATATGCCATAAACTTGAGAAAGCCAGAGATAGAGAAATTTGAAAACCAGTCAAGATTGTACATTTGAATATTGTAGTAACTATTTGGTCCCTGAAAGACCTAATATTTGTGCACAATGAAACCTGTGTGGTGAACTGGGTATTTCTAGAGCACATGAGGCTGTGAAGCCTAATTTAAGCATGGCCATCACAGAAAAGGTCTATCTGCATGTATTTGCTGATCTGGAACATTCTTTGAGCAGTGACAGGTGAAATGATGAATTCAGTGGGAGTTGTACCATTCCTCTGAGGAACCAGCTAGTGTGGTCTGGCAGCACTGCTTGTTCAAGAAACAGGTAGAAGAAGCAGTAGAGGATGGAACCTGGTAAAGCTGGGAGAAAAGAAGAAATCTGGAGGCTTTCCCCTTGACCAAAATTTAAATTCTATTGCAAATACCTGATCTGTTGGATTAAAATTAAGGAGGAAGGGAAGGAATTCATTAGCATTTTTGTGAAAAATTGTTTTGTCCCTGGCACCTAACCAACTGCTGTGTATTGAGATTTGACAAAAGCAAGTGAGTAGGCTGGGGGTGGCTGAAATTGGATGGATAACAAGTAAGGTTAAAAGACATACAAGAATTGTTTTCAAGAAACAAGAGCTGAACAGTGGCCCTTAGGAATGTGAACATGGAGATGAAGAGGAAAAGCCAGGAGGGGGTTAAACAAAAAATCTAAGAATTAGTGCATTAAGTTCATGAGAAGTATTACAGCTGGACCTCCAAGACTTACAATGTCAAATTCCCATTTCAGTTATTCCTTCTTTTCACTATTTGCTCTTCTCTGTCTCTGTTTTGTGTTTTGTTTTTTTTTTACCTGTGCTTCATGTAGTTTCTCTGTGGCTATGCATCCAGCACATTTGGCCAGTCGCCCACACCCACGCCAAAGGTAAATTGAATACATGAGTTCTTCGATTGTATATTCACCTCTCCTTGGCAAGGATTGTGCTTTGCTCCTGTTGGTTTATTCCTCTTCCTGCACTATCTATAGAGGATCCATTTCAAGTGACCGATGTGATGGAGAGCATTTTTACAGCTTGTTGAATAGATACAGGTGTATGACTGTGTCATTTATTTCTAGTATTCAACTCAGAAGAGCTTTATAATAATGGGAATTTGGTTTGGATAAAATCAGAACCAGGCTGAGCCAAAATTTTGAGGATCTTTTCTGATATTTGAATAATTTTAATTAACCTAATCACCCGTGGGATTTGGCTGTTGTTTAGCATGGTGCTGCCATTCATGTCCATGGGATATTATTCCTCCATGCAACCGCAAATCAGTTTTGTACTTCTGGGGGCAAGAAGCTGACCGCTCGTTGTGAAGAGAGACTCCTGGATTGCATTTCTGGGTTACTTGGAAATGCCATCATTCTTGGGGAGAGTTAGTTTTTTTTCAGGTGAGATCTCAGATCCAAGCCTTCAAAGACAAATGGACAGATAAAATGGAATTTTGCCATGATCATCAAAACAGACCTTTGGCACCCTTTTTAGATCTTTCCTGTTACATCTTATCTACTGACTGGTTCTGATAGCTTCCCAAACCTTGCTTGCTAGATTTCGCCATAAGGTAACATATTGTGTGCTAAAGCTTTTATGATATTAGGTTTGTGACTCTGCTCACATTTCCACAACAACCCCTTGATAGCCAGAGGATTATGCTGGAGATCGACCAGACTTTGAAAATTCAGATCTTTGCATGGGGCTGAATTTCATCCCTTCTTACCTCTGCAGTATCTTGGATGTTTGGACTTGGAATTCCAATGAGGAGGATCTGACCCAGAAAGATACAAAGCCATCCATTCCAGAGGTGGACTCCTTCCACTCTATACCATGATTAAAACTGTTTGGGTTGGAACATATCATTTGGACTTGCTCTAGAGATGTAGCAATGCCACACACAAAAAAAGTCCTTCATGAGTTAGGATACAAGAGAGTTGGAGAGGGACTTTTGACAAAAGCATGGAGTGACAGGACAATGGGGATTGACTTTAAACTGAAATAAGGCAGGTTTAGATTAGATGTCAGGCAGAAATTCTTGACTGTGAGGGTGGTGAGGCACTGGCACATATTGCCCAGAGAAGCTGTGGCTGCCTCATCCCTGGAAGTGTTCCGGGCTAGGATGGACAAGGACTATGAGCAACCTGGTTTAGGGAAGGTGTCCCTGCCCATGGCAGGGGGTTTGCAACTAGTTGATTTTTAAAGTCCCTTCCAACCCAAATCATCCTATGATTCTGTGATTGTATGGTAGGATTAAATCCAGGAGAGAATTGTGCGAAATCTCTCAGAAATGTTTAGGCCAGTTTTTTCCCTCTGAATACATCAAAAGAAGATACAGGGAAATGGGAGACATCATGCTGAGCATTTGTTGTCATAGTTGTTCTTATAACAAAACCTCATGTTTTGTAGATTTTTAAATGAATATGTTCATATTTGTTGGACACTGAGGTAAGGGTGGAACAATCAAGATAAAAAAGATTTTTCATATCTATATATATATGCACATCAGTAAGCTTTATAAAATGGGTGTGTATTTCGAAGTAGTGATACTTGGCTCTGTTATGTAGCGACATCAACTTTGCATCTGAAGGCACTTTCCAGACTGCACAGCCTTTAGGAGAGATACGATCTCTTCACTATATATCACTGTAGAATCTGCTGTGAGTTGGCCTCAGCTTTCAGTGGCCACCTGGAGGCCACACAAGTGACATTCCCTATAAAAACATAATGAACAAAAGGTAGATTTTTTTCTCAGACCTCAGAAAAACAGGCTGAGAAACACTACATCATATTGGCATGGTCCAGTCTAGTGACTTTATAATCCTAAAGAGATGGGAGGATGATCCTTTGTCCGAAACCTTTCACCAAAGTGTTGCTTGTGGTACGTGCTTTGCTCTCCTTCCCTAATTCACTTCAAGTATTTCATCTTTCTGCATTTCCAATGAAGCAGGTTGCCATCTCCCTGGCAGACCCTCTGCTGTGCACACTGTTTCTGGTGCACCATGCAGCATTCTCCTTGAATGACGAGAAGATGCAAAGTGACATTAAGGAATAACTTCTACCATTTCTGACCCAGTGACATTTCTCCTTCTACTTGCCATTCTTCTTGCCTCTGTTTACTTGGTTCGAATCTTACAAAGGAAAAGAACTGGTGATTACCCTGGCTGGCACTCTGGGTCTGTGTCAAGACCAGCCTATCTAACATAACCTGGTGTCCACCTTAATTCACTGAACCCATAAAATGCAAATAGGCTGAATTGGTTTCTCAGACCTGGACAGAACACACTCAAATGTGTTCAAGATACCAAAGGAAGGAGTCTGAATAGATGTGTAGAGATTTTACAGCTTCACAGAAATGCTGGGGAATGTCCTGATGCTCCAGCTGTGCCACTGAGGATCTCAGACATTCATTCTGTGGGAACATCCTGTTGTGTCCTGATGATGATATTTTGCCTTGACTTTTGTCTATTTTACTGCAAACAATCATGTAGGTGTTTTCACCTCCAAAGTTCAGGCTGACTTGAGATGGCAGAAAGAAGTGGCATTGAAGCATTGTCTGAATGTCATGCTGGTTTGTACATCTTTCTGAATGGTCTTCTGTGATGATGCTTCTCTCTATATCATCTAATTATCTTATTTCTCTCTTCCACTTTTTTTTCCTCCTTTGATGTTGAACACAGGCTGACTGATACCTCAGTGCTCCAGTCTGGGCCACAGCACCTGTGAATCCTGGTCATCTTTCCCCGTAACACACAGGTCTCATCCTCCCTTGTGCTAGGCTCTATATGGACATCAGTGGAGAGATGGTCTGAGTCCCAAAGATGTCACAGTCTCAGAAAGCTGAGATGTGGCTGGCCAGGAGAAAAGCAGAATGTATCAGCGCTTTCTCCTTCAGGCTATGGGGACTGGATCTGGCTTTACCTAAAAAAATGCTCCTCCTCTGCAGTAAATCCTTGATTTTCAGTGCCTTGCTAGGCTGTGTTGACATGCTGCTCCAGTTCTTTTTCTGAGACATTTTGTCGAAAAAAGGGAAGAGATGTAATTCTCACCACACTGGTGCTGATCTGAGGTGGAAAGGCACCACAATGACTTGAGCGGTGTCAGCCATCCCTGAAGGATGAAGCTGATGCAAAGCACTTGTCAGAGTATTCATTATGTATCTGAGAGCCCATAAGGTGCCCATAGGGCTGGTGCCCACCATTGAGACGTGTCTGTGCCCAAATGTCAGGCCCCAAAAGCAAGTGAACGGGATGATGCAATCTTGACAGGAGGAGCCCGGACTGCTGGGACTATTTGGGTGAGAAGACAAACTCCTCTCTGGACACTGTCCCCTTCAACCTCTCCCAGAAAAACGCTCTCAGATGTAAGGATGGAGATGGCACCACTGCTTTTTATCTGAGCTGGATGCATGCAGGGAAGAAATGCAAGGCATCAGCAACCTAGAGAGGCATGTCTTGCTGTCTGAGAGCAAACCACTCATGCATTCCCTTGTAGAACCTTGTACAAAGTCTTGCTCCCTTCCTACCACCATGCCTGAAAAATGGCTTACCTCTCCCAGCTAAGCCCAAATTGACTAAAATTTGGCTAATATGCAATTACTTCTATCCCTTCTTCTGCATCTGTTACTGCTTCTAACCCCTGTGGCTGTCCTTCTACATCTCACAGAGATGACCCCTTGCACATAATTAGCAAAGTGGTAAGAAAACATTCATCAAAGCCTTCCAAACCAGGACTCCTACTGAAACAGCATTTTCCTCAGAAAATCTGTGACAGAATGTGAGCATCAGACTCTTCTTAAGAAGCAGGCCAGGTTTTTGTGGTGTTTGCATGAGCTGGGTTTTCTCTTGTTGGAATTCCATTATGATTTTGAGTTTGTTTTGATTGGATTTGTCTCAACATCATATTCAACTTGAGCTGTGTAAGATCCCTTCTTGTGGCAAGGGGGTTGGACTAGATGTTACTTATAGTCCCTTCCCACCCAAACTATTCTGTGATCCTATGAAATTCCTCAGTTTTGGGGGGTGGGAATGCTATCTGACAGGTTATTAGTGCTATATGATGAAGCGCATGTGAAGATTTTAGCAAAAGTAGAAATAATACTCTCACCATGTTGCAAAACATGTCAGCAAAGGTTTTGTGACTCCACATGTGGCTTGACTGCCTGAAAATAAGAGGATGTTTGGAGGAAAAATGCATTAAAATCCTGCTAGAATCCTCCCTCTGGGAATTCCCTAACCATCAGGTCATGTTACAGGTCATGTTACAGTTTACTCTATTTTTTATTTGGAGAGAGCTCCATCCTGGTGCCCAACTCTTTCACCAACTCACCAGCATTACTTGTTGCCCCACAAAAGCTCTCTGAACACTAGACCCTACAACACACACAGCACTGCTGTGATTGATGTGTAATGAGCTTAGGTAATAGTGACTGACACATAAAATGAGCTAGGGACTTCATTTAGCTTGGAGGTGGTTTAACAAGGTTCTCCCAGAGCAGAGAGAAGGGACTAAAAAAGGGAACATATCCATTATCATTTAGAAACACTTCCCGAAATAGAGATTGGGTTATTAATTTAACCAAGCGAGCTAAACCAAGGAAAATACTCAACATCATCTAGATTCACCCTAAAAACTCAGATCATTCAGTCTAGTTAATATTCTTTTCCAAACACAACTCAAATCTGTGGTAGTGCCAGCTGAGGAATATAGACCTTGGCAGAAGTTTCTGGAACTGTTGCAGAGTCACCCTGCAGCAAGCATGCCCTTGGATTGTTGTTTACCTTGTGTGGGTCTCTGGTCCTTACTCCAGGGAGCAGGAGGGGCTCAGCCTGACATGAGAAACCACGACGGAGGGATTGGCATGGCCATGCTGCAAGGCATGGGGACAGGGAAGCCCAAGCCATTCCGGAGTAGCATCCTTGGGCAGGTGCATTGCCTCAAGCTGCAGTACAGTTAATTTTGATGGCCCAGAAGAGGCTGCTTGCTCTCCTGGGCAGATCTTCCTCATGGTTCTGCATAGGGAAGTCGGGTTTTCCAATCACACAGGAAGGTTCGAGCAGGAGAAATTAAATTATAGCACTTTTCCTCCCTGCATAGAGAGCAGGTTCCCAGAGCCGGCAAACTTGCAATGTTCCAAACTTGCAAGTTTGCCGGCTCTGCCCTTCCCCTCTCCTGCCACAACTTTCAATCACCTCTGGCCCCGCTCCCCGCTCCAGCCCTGGCTGTTGCGGAAGGTTCCTAGGGACGCGGCCGGAGGGGAAAGGCACTGTTATCCTTTAATTTCCTGAGTCCGCTCCGCTGCGGTTTTGCAGGGAGCAGAGACGAGGAAGCGCTCGCCGACGCTCAGCAGCCAGTTCAAGCGGTCCCTGGAGCTGTTGATGAGGACTCTCAGCGTGTGCCAGCCCTTTTTTGTCCGCTGCATTAAGCCTAATGAGTACAAGAAGCCCATGGTAAGTCCTGCATTTCTCTCCTGATTGCTTTTCCTACAGGACTGCCCATGGGGTCATTCTGCCCTGGAGCTACCGGCAAAATTCCTTTGGGCAACAGTGGAGTCAGGGTTGACCCTGTGTGCTTAGAAAACCAACTCACAGCCTGTTCTGCAAGGAAGGTAGTTACCAAATGGTTGGCAAAATTGAGCACTTGCTTTGCAGTCCAAGAGCACCCCAAAATCTTTTGCAGAGGGGAGCTGCTGACCCTGCCTTTCTTCTCTAGGGCTGTCTCAAGGAATTCACCATGCAGCCCTTTATCCTATAGGAAATGCCTCTCAATTTCCATAGGGGGTAGGTGCCTCTCTGCCAGCTTTCAGCTGAGCCATGGGTTAAGTTCTATGGCACGGTTCAATGTTTTCTAAAAAACATTTCCCCACTGGCGTTTTCCTCAAAATCTTTGCCCCTGATGTAACTCACTCATTTTAAATCCTGTTTGATCTTTTCTTTTTCCCCCTTCACCTCTTGAAAAAGTACAATTCTAAAAGCAGAAGAAAAAGAGGCAAAATAGCACAGAGGAAATGTGAGAGGAGTTATTTTGCTCTACTTCACAGTGATTTCCTTCAAAAGCAACAAGCACTATGGGGACAAACTTCTAGGAACAAATGAAAAGGAGAGGACTGTAAAACCCCCTGACGACAAACTGCTCATAGAGGGGACTCCAAGTTTTTCAGCAGAAGCCAGGCAATAAGACAGCTGCTGCACACCCTGATCCCATTCTCAGCACCTTGCAGGATTGGACCCTGATGCTGTGAACAGGCACTGGTACCTGCTCACCACCCTTAATAGTGATATTACTTGGGGAGGAAGAGCTTTATTTAGTAAGTGAAGTTAATCTCACTGGAACTGGAGCTTTGTCTAAAGTCTGGGTCTGTCAGCCAAATGCAAAGAAGCATAAAATACTGAATTTCAGAGCTGTTACATACAGTGTTTGTTTGAAACTTACTTTTGCTCTTCGGTGAACCTAATATGATGCAGGCCAAAAACTTTGGTGGCTGTCTCAGATCAGTTTACTGTGCTCTTATCCTGGTTTTGTTGAGAGTGAAAAGGCACCTAACAGCATGTTAATGGAATACTTTGGGTAAATATTTAATGATATGTCTGATCTGAGATCATCATCTGAGCAGAGATCAGAACGAGACCTTCTTTATGAACATGGGTGATGTTGAGAAATAGATGTACATCCTGAACTGATGTTTACAAATTATTCCCAATACTCTGACTTTGAGCCGTTTTTACACCCGGATGTCTGAAATTCAGTCTGGTATTCTGTGTCCTGCATAAAGAGTCTGAATTTCATCAGTTCTTGCAAGTGCTAAGCCAGAAGTCTCTATTCAACCTGTTTGGCTACAAAACTTGCAGTAGAATATTAAAACAGCTCCAAGTTTGAAAGATTCAGACAAAGAGAAATTAATCTCCCATTAAAGAAGTGAATGGTTGAGCTAACACAGAATCGAAGACTGTAGTATATATGAAATGTGATCTAAATGTGATGCTAAATTTATTTTTGGCCTTTGTTTAATAATCCAAAGGAAAAATAATCCCCAGATAAAGGTACACAGAGCTGTGCAGGGTGCTGCAAAGAGAACATACTCTGGGAGATCATTTTTTGTCTCTGCCTTTGAAGGAAAACATACTGATAGTGATAGGAAATGGGATAGCGGAAATGAAAGGTCAGTGGAAAGTCCTGACTGTTTGTTACTTTATGTTATTTTAAAACTTTTACTTCCTTCCAAAGTGTGCTCGGGGGGGGGGCAAAAAAATTTTTTGTATTGGGATGCTTGCTGGAGTTCCCTGGATCTGTACATCACGTCATGCTCCTGGTACTCAGTGTTGTTCAAGTTAGTCTAAGAGAAATGCGTGGTATGAATTAGGTAACAAACCATGCAAAAAAAGTCAGAACTGTCTCCAGCAGTTTGTGCCTCATAAGGCCCTTATGCCAGGAGCACATATTTGCCCATATGTGCGATGAACTAGCCCTACAAACTCCAGAGGGTTATTTGCAAGCCCACAACTGCTCACTTACCCTTCTGCCTTATGTTTCATGGCAGGGGTGGACAGAGGAATGCTCATCTCAATACCCTTGCCCTCAACACCCACTTTAGATAGGGACAGCTTGAGATAAAAACTGTATGATGCTACTTTCTGCCTTTTATTTGCTCATCCATTGTGTTCTCCTGGCATCAGGGTGTGCCTTACTTAACTCCAGCCCTCTCATGGTTAAGTGGCTGCTATGAGCTAGTCAAAAAGTTCCGTTTGTGGATGGGGAAATGAGTGTATCCATAGTGCAGATCTTCCTGTCCCAGGAGATACAGCTGAGATACAGGAATGGATATCTGAGATACAGGCACTTACTTAATTCTTCTTGCTTACTTCAGGGAGAGCCCAGGTGACTCACATTTCAGATGCTGATATCTGTACATGCACAGACACCCACATCTTAGACGGCTGAAGGGAGGGCAGATGAATAATGCCCTGACAATAACTCTTTGGACCCAGTCGGGATTTACTGTCCCAACTTTTTGAGGTGTACCAGCACCATACCTTGTCTGCCTTTATTTTACATCACTTGCCCATTTTCCCAAGGGGGTGTTCACTGTTACATTGTGCTCTCCAGTTCCCCATTAAGTCCTTTGTGTAGGACGTATCCAGTCTTGCAAGCAAGAATTAAAGAAATGGAGTGTGTCACAGTCAGCAGCCTACAGGATCAGATCCCTGACAGCCAACAGTCCTATAGCCTTGGGTCTACCAAGAAAAGGAGTTGGGTGGATGCTTGACTTACTTGCCCCACATATATTCCGAGTCCCCACTCTCTTTTGGCCAATCCAGCCCAAGATTTGCCATCAAGCCCCCATGTCCTGTAACTTCCCCAGCTATTCGATCGGGAGCTGTGTGTCCGTCAGCTGAGGTACTCAGGGATGATGGAGACAATCCGCATCCGCCGAGCCGGCTACCCCATCCGCTACACATTTGTGGAGTTCGTGGACCGGTACCGGGTGCTCATGCCTGGGGTGAAGCCAGCGTACAAGCAGGTGAGACTCTTCTTCCACATGTAGCAATTGCTTGCTGCTGGGCTCACCAGTAGTATTTATGATCTGTGCATCCTCTCCAAAAGCAATTATGAACATTTGATGCCCATATGTCCCAGGGGTGCTCTAATCTTTCCAAGTGAAGGAAAAAATGGTTACAGGGCTGGCAGGGACAGCTAGCCATCTTCAGTCTGTTCCTCTCACTCATCTTAAATGTGGTGACAGTAAAGCCCCAGGAACCTCATTAGCAGAGAACTGCAGGATTTGGGACCAGAAAAGGTCCATACTGGGCTTGGGGGGAGTGAATGGGGGAATCTGGTCCTGGTGAATACCAATCCCTTTTCTACCAGGGCGACCTGCGTGGGACGTGCCAGCGCATTGCTGAAGCAGTGCTGGGGAAGGATGATGACTGGCAGATTGGCAAGACAAAGATATTCCTTAAAGTGAGTGGTTCTCCGCACTTCCCCCTGCCATTTTGGATCCTTGTCTATGATGGAATCTTCTACCATTTCCTTTTCCATCACAAGACATGACCCTTTTCTAAGGTCTCTGGGCTGGCGTGTCAGTGGGTAGAACCTGGGTTAAGGCAGAATATTTGAGTCCAGTTTAGGAGCAGCAGGCAGAAGGAAGTCTTGACACCGTGCCATCACTGATGCATTCACAAATCCATACAGATACAAAAGTAGTCACATACAATGAACAGCCTTTTCCCTCCTGTAGTGAGCAGCTCAACCTCCTCTTCTGCCTTCACCCAAAAAGCACAGCAGCAGGAGGGATGCCTATGCAGAGCCCTGCAGAGAGAGGGATGTGAGCACAATAGGCTTGCTTTGTTTTCTGCACATCCTTGTGCAACCCAAGACATGCCTACAGTCTCCTTTTCTGCTTCAGTCCAGCTGACACAGAGCACTCCAGTGTTCCAGGTCCCCTCCAGACCTTCACATTCATATTTCCTTACAAACCAATTCCTTTGCTGTAGGGAAGACAAGCCTTCTCTCAAGCAAAACTCTCAGTAATAAACCCTGACTGCATATACCTAAATTCACCTCCAACCCCACTGTCAGCACAAACACCCCCATCTCTTCCCTAGAAGCTATTCCCACTAGTTACTCTTTCCAGAACCTGTTATCAAGATCTCACAGCTGTCAGGGCAGGAAACAGAGAAATTGGGAGGCCCCGAGGGGCCGCATGAGGTCAAGCAAAGCAGGAAATGTGTGGAATTGCCTCTGCTGCACCCAGTGTGGCAGGGCTCAGCATGCCATGACCAGTAAAGAAAGCTGAATCACACATGGAATGGGAAGAATAAAGCCTGGACTGGTGCATCCGAAAGCCTCAGGGCAAAGGAATTTCAATGTTTCAAGGAGCTGTTTTGTCCTTAGGGTAGAGAGGTGTTGCAGGGTCTTGGTTAGAAAAAGTAATGGGACCCAGGCAGCTTGGAGTTTGTTTCCAAACCTCTCCAGTGCTCCTAGGAACTGCTCCCATGGCTGAGAGGAGTAAGAGGGAGCTTTGCCTGGAAAGACAATGTAATTCATTGTCTTCAGACTGTGAAGGATTGCATTTCTGGATGCCCTGGTTGATTTGGGAATGAAGGCAATAGATCACCAGGATTTATAGGTAGGATTAAGGGGTGATACTTAGGATGTAACATGATCCAAGAGTGTATTTTGAACATCTTCACTGGAAAAGGGCCGTGTACCACCCCCTCTTGCCACATGTCAGGCAGATGGAGAGCTTGAGACATGGGTGCTGTGTTGCTTCCTCTCACAGGACCACCATGACATGCTGCTGGAGATTGAGAGAGACAAGGCCATCACAGACAAAGTCATTCTCATCCAAAAGGTGGTCCGTGGGTATAAAGACAGGTAGGTATGAGCCTTGCTGCCAAATGTGAGGTGGGCTGTGTGGGATGCTTCATCCAGCTCCATCACTCCCTTGGTGCCCAGATGACCAGAGGGAACCCTTGAAGTGTTGGCACTCAGGTGCAGCAAGTATTGGAGGAAAATAGTAAAGGTAACAAGAGGAAAACTCTGCCGTCTACCTCAAACCTGGACAGAATAGGACCCTCTATGCCTGTTCAGTGCTGTCTTCAGGGGATCTGATGTTTATTACGGTGCAGCAGTGGCACTCGGAGCCTGCAATGCTAAGATTCCAATCTATGGAAATCTCCACAAGACTGCAGTGGGACCACTGGGTCATCCACTGTGACTAAAGTTGCTCTCCCCAAAGCCCAGGGGGTTCAGAGCTCTTCCCTTTGCAACCCAGTTGCCAGATGTGGGAGGACAAGTAGCCCATGGGGACTTCATGACACCATTGTGGATGAAGAAGGGGAGCCATAGCCAGGGATAAGCTTTGTTCACGGAGGAAGGACAGTTCTTGGGGCTGTGTGCTCTTTGACTGTCCAAGCCACAGCTGTGACTCAGGTTGTGCTTTGCAGACCAGGAACATACTAAATAACTTACCAATCTTTCACACACTAATCCTGGCATGACCCCCAAGCCCTACCAACACAGTTGTCTTCGAGGTGTCTGTAGGTAGAGTCAGATCAGGATAAGGAGGATTGGAGGAGCAGACAGGGGTAGTGGGGTTGTGTTGAGGAAGTTTGCTCTTGATCATCTGAGTGAGACTGAATCTATTCTAAGATGCTGTGTTGAAGTCAGAAGGGCATGTAAACAAGAGACTTCAGATGTGAGCAGAGGGTGCAGAGCTGGGGGAAGGAGGGAATCATTATCAGCTTTTCCTGCTCATCCCATTCCCATAGCCTTGCAGACCTATCAGAGAGAGCACCTACAGATGTTTTTATGAAGGCAAGGAGAGCTGGGGAAGGAGACATTTTCAGGCCAAAATGGAGTGTTTACTCCACCTGGACACTCAGCTTCAAATTTGCCAAGAAATGAGATGATGATAACTTGCGGCCAAACCACAAAGGCAAGTGATTGAAATGCCTTTGCAGGTCCAATTTCCTGAAAGTGAGAAATTCAGTCCTGATGATTCAGAGATACTGGCGTGGACATAACTGCAGGAAGAACTACGGTGCTGTAAGTACAGGAGTGCTTCCTCACTCTTCTGCTTTCCTACCCCTTTCATCTGGGACATGCGTAAGAGTTTCCTGATTCGAAATGTCTCATGGAATGTATGAAGTGATGAAGTTGGTTTTATCAGGTGGAGCAATGAATGGAAGTTTGCTCTTGCTGCTTTGCCTTCTCATTGAAGAGAGCACCTGACCACCTTCTAGCTGTCCTTTTCCTCATGAGTTAGATGTTTATTGCACCAACTGGTCACTTGGGGTTTTATAAGCCTTCCCGTAGTTTCCAGATGACTGAAAACTCAAGAGCAGCTTCTTCTGAAAACAGACTCCATCTCCAAGTGTTTCTCCAGGAATATTTGGATTTCTCCCTAACCCAGTCCATAGTCCTCTTCTCTCCCTGCCCCAGCTGGCTCTGATGCAACAGTGAGTCGTTTGGGAAGTGTGTTGGTGTCTAAAGTATATCTCCATATCATCCTCCAAGCCTGAAACTTGATAGGAATAGCCACTTCCAGGCTGGTCAGGGTAACACCTCCTGCCATGAAACAGCACCTTGACTGTCAGGCAGGAGGTTTGCAGATGCTGGACCTCCATGGCAGCAACCCTCATAGCTTGTGGCTACCTTAAGATGACCAGCCAGACATCCTGAGGCCTCTCAAGGGCACAAACTCTGTAGGACTTCTTGGGGAAGAAACTGTCCTTCCTGGACTTTGAATCAATGCAGTAGCCAGAGGGCTTCATTTCTCCAGCCTCTTGGAGAACCTCCCTCCCAAATGTATGTGCTCGTGGGGACTGATTTCAGTCACTCTTATTTACAGCCATGCAAGAAGGAGATTAGCGATGGAAATCTGCTTATGATGACTGAGCCCCTGGGTGGTGGGGTGGTTTCATCCTGCTCCCTCTTGCAGATGCGGATTGGCTTCCTGAGACTGCAGGCCCTCTACCGATCTCGCAAGCTCCATAAGCAGTACCATATGGCTCGCCGGCGGATCATCGAGTTTCAGGCACGATGCCGGGGCTACCTGGTCCGTAGGGCTTTCCGCCACCGCCTCTGGGCTGTCCTCACCGTCCAGGCATATGCCCGTGGCATGATCGCCCGAAGGCTGTATAAGCGCCTCCGGGGGGAAGTAAGTACCAGAGAGGAGAGGTCAGTTGTGAGAAAGAGAGGTGGGTAGAGGGGAGAAAAACAGGCTTCTGCATCACATGCTCTTGGGATCTGTTTTTAAAGGAAAAAAAATCTCCAAGAGTAAGTAGGTGCCTATTCAGGAGGCCTCTTCTGTTTATTCCCGCAGTATCATCGACGCCTGGAAGCGGAGAAACTTCGACTGGCAGAAGAGGAACGACTCCGAAAGGAGATGAGTGCCAAGAAAGCCAAAGAGGAAGCAGAAAAGAAGCATCAAGTACATCAGGACTAATCTCTTCCTGGGGTTCTGTCTGTGTTTCAGGGACTGGTTTTGCTCCTTTGAGGGGCAATAACAAAAATATCTAAGGGATTTCTGCCTTGCATGAGCAGTTTATATTTAGTTCTTTAAAATACTCTGTGCTCTAACTAGTTTGAAGCTGCTCCAGAATTTCTGATCTGCTGCACAGGAATGCCAGAGATTATAGTTACTATTCACTTGCTTTTGCTATTGCATAAAGGCTGAAGGGGGAACTGGGACACTGTGTGTAGGGGCACATACAGGGTTGTTGTATAAAAGAACAAAGTAAGGTCAGTGAGATTTCCTGTGCATAGATCAACACCTAAACAGGTGCTAAGGAATGGGAAAAAACTATTATTTTGTTCTTCTACAGTTAAAAAACTGAGATGTGGACACATCACTGTTCTGCTCCAAGTCATGGTCCTGGTATAGTGTCCTAAGCACTGGGCAGCCTGCCTTTCTAAAACCAAGCCATGCAGAAGTTAGTTCCAGCTCTTTGGAAGGAGCAGTTCAGTCATTGCACTTGTCCTTTTGCAGGTACGCCTGGCCCAGCTGGCACGAGAAGATGCAGAGAGAGAAGTAAAGGAGAAGGAGGAAGCACGTCGGAAGAAAGAACTCTTAGAAAAAATGGAGAAAGCTCGCAATGAGCCAGTGAATGACTCAGAAATGGTGGACAAAATGTTTGGATTCCTGGGGACAACCTCCTCCCTGCCTGGCCAGGAAGGGCAGGCACCCAATGGCTTTGAGGTACTGGAGACATATATGAGCCTGCCTATCACATGGAAGGCTTTAGCAAAGCATTAATGAAACAGGGAAGAATACAGCGATACAAAAGTGGGTCTCTGAAGACTTCCTTCAAGGCCAGGCCTTTCTGTGTGGCCCAAGAGGGTTGCCATGCTATGGCTTGGGATGGGCAGGCTTTCTCTGGGGCTGCTAAATGGAGGAGAACAGTATCACTATAAAATCATTGAAGACCTATGGCCTTTGAGATCTTTCCCTTTGAGGTTCGTCACAGCTTATAGCCTTTAGTTCTTGGACACCCTTTCACTGTAAGTGGGCCCATGCTTGTTGCTTCTGTTGCTGCTCTGGGGACATTCCTGGGCACAGGCATGTCCTTCAGAGCCTGAGTTTTGCATGGGCTCCAGAGCTATATTCCATGTTTTCCCTCCAGATGACGTTTCCTTTTGGGATGGAAATCAGACTGATGGAAAAGTCAGGCACAAAGGGAAAGGGTGGTTCAATATCCAAAGTCATGCTGAGTGTCTGACATGTCCTTCCACAACAGGATCTTGAGCAAGCCCAGAAGGAGCTAGAGGAAGAGGACCTGGATGCAGCATTGCCTCTCCCTGAGGAAGAGGAGGAAGATCTCTCAGAGTACAAATTTGCCAAGTTTGCTGCCACGTATTTCCAGGGCACAACAACACACACGTATATCCGCCGGCCTCTCAAGCAGCCTCTCTTGTACCATGAAGATGAAGGAGACCAGTTGGTGAGGCAGGGGATGAAAAACCCTGAGTAGGAATGGGTGGGTTGGAGCAAGCCTGGGGACCCTTCAGCCAAAGAGTACCAGCAGTTTCCCAGACAATGAGCATTGACAATGAGGGATGTAGCATTAGAGGGGTGAATCCATCTCTGTGCCTTGATATTTGTGTTGAGACAATTAATGAAGTGCTCTGGGCTCAGGGCATGGGCGATGAAAATTGTGTGAATATCACTTCTAGAATTTCTGGGAAGCTGGAAAAGTTACTTCTTACCTTGTCATATGCACCAGTGTGGAACTGGAAGAGAAGAATTGCTTGTCCCACAGCCAGCAGTACAAGAGCAGAAATGGATTGAACCTACATGGCTATAATGCAGATTACATTGACCATGAACTTGCCTTCACTGTGGTTCTCCTTCCCCTCTGCAGTACGTTAGGAGCTGCCAGTCACTTACCCTCAATAACGTTGGCATCTCCTACTAAGAAGCAAACACACTCATGATGGCACAAACATGGAGCCTGAATGTGTGGTCCCAGCCACCTGCCTGCCCAGCATGCACAGGGAGGATATATGCTGCAGGCAAAACTGTTAGGTGTGATACAGGGAAGTGTTTGTTCTCCTGCAGCTGTATGGAGGTGCATGGAGAGACCAGGTGGTGATCCTGATGGATTCAGCATGGTTTGACCACCCCCTCCACTGCACTGGTGTGAACTAATGGAATGTAACTTTCCTTTCAAATAGGCAGCACTTGCTGTATGGATCACCATCCTCCGTTTCATGGGAGACCTCCCTGAGCCGAAATATCACACAGCCATGAGTGATGGTGGTGAGAAGATACCAGTTATGACAAAAATCTATGAGACTCTTGGCAAGAAAACCTATAAGAAAGAACTACAGGCTCTGCAGGGAGAAGGAGAGGTAACTGCTGCAACTATAGAAGAGATGCTGTTATTGTGTTGGATATTGACATGTGTTGGAAAGAAACAACTTGTGGGGTTTGCTGCAGGCAATCAGTTTGTGAATTTATTTGCACTTATGGTACAAAGGGTGAATTGCCCATGTGTCAACTGTTAATCCTGTCCCTTTTTCACGGGAATAACTAAATGTCCCCCAGCAATAAAGGAAGTGCCCTGATATCTCTCATGGGGCTTTGATCTCTCTTCTCCACCCCTCAGGGCTAAAATACACAGAGGGAACGCAATGTCCCATGTCATTGGTCTCTCATTCAGGGATTTCTTTTTGATCTGCTCTGAATCACAAGAGACTAAATTAAAAATGTGCCCTTAATCTTGGAGTAGGAAGTAATAAGTTACCAGGAGATTGAGCTGTGGAAATAAAAAAAAAAAAAATCCCTAATGCATCCTGAGTGCATTCCGGGATGTCACTGGAGGACTTAATCTTAGTATCCTTCTCAGATAAGACATTGTTCTGGATAAATCAACGTCCATGGCACTGGTATGCTTTCATTTTTAGCAATTGCTTTATTCAATAGGACAAGTTATAGTCTGCAATTGACATCTTCTGGTTGTCACTGTTTAATTTTCAAGAGGTTTTCTTGACAAACCTCTGCAGCATTTGAAGAGGTAAATTAACGAATCTCCTAGTTTTCAGAAATGATGATACCATTGAGCACTTTCAGTGAATTACCTGAGAGTAGCCTCATCCAGATTGTAATTCTTTAAAAATATACGTGAAGAATCACCTTTCCTTCTACCCATCATTTCTTGCTTGTTTATTACAAAAAGGCATATTTTGACCAATTGAGACATCAGAAGGGAAGGAAAATTTAAGCTGTCTTTTTTCTTTGTGGTAACTTCATCTCTGCAGATTGCAAAGAAATGCCTTAGCTGACCCTGAGCAGAATGATACATGACTCTCATTTTACAGTATCATCTTGTCTTTATAATATAAGCCATCAGCACTGCAGTACTTCAAGTGTTGATCGGGTGTGAAATCATAGTCCTTTCAAAGCTGTTTAAAATGGGAAGAGGTTAGCTGAGTCAAAAAGTTCTGTATAAAAGTAGAAATCTAACAGTATCTTGGTATGTAGTCAGTGCCTGGGGCTGTCCCATTTCAAATTTATTCCTCTGGGAAATCTGATAGAACACAGGGCTGGTTAAAAGTTATGAAACCACAGTGAGGTAAGTACCTGTCCATGAATCCCTGGCTGGATGGCTTCCAGCTGCAAACCTGCTGTGCAAAAGGCTTATATCAGAGAGTGGTCTCACTCATCTCATTTGCACTGTCATAAGAAGAACTGGGTGGATCTGGTTTGACTAGGACAACCGTGTATTCAACATAACTTATTTCAGATGTCCCCAATATATAATTTTGATTTGAGGGATAAGCATAGTTGAGAGAGTATCTACAAAATTCAGAGCCAGACTTGGGTTATCAAGGGGCACAGGAATATGGGTGCACACTTCTGGTTTCCACTAGCATCTGAAATATTTCACTCTCTGCCCAGGATTAATGGTCTTTTGCAGGAGGAGCCATGGGGAGGCAGGGAGAGCACTTGGCAAGGTTCAGTATCTCACCATATTGCATCTACCCCTCTTGCTTTTCAGAGTACTCACATTGATGGGCATAAGAAGAACAGTGTGCGGCACAAACTGGTCTCCTTAACACTCAAGAAGAAATCCAAACTGACAGAGGAGGTGAGAGGAGATGCTTGGCCGCCTGGCAGCACAAGTGCCGTTGGATTGTCTGCAGCCCTCTCTGACTCTCTTCTGCTTTTCCCTAGACAACATAGAACCAGCCCTCCTCTGGGTTTGGCGCTACCTGTCTCTCTGCCTGAAAGATTTAAGGAGTGTTTAAGGGGAAAGGTTGGCTTCCCGTGTCTCCTTGAGTCATTCTGCACTTCGCGCCGGCCTCCCCTCGGCTCCTGTTCTCCATCCATCCAGCACCTTCCCTCCCCTCTTTCACAGCCCTCCATCCAGCTGCCGATACCTCTCACCACTCTGTGATGGTCTGAATGTTACCCCTGCTTTTAGCTTCCTGCCCTCCACCGTAGTATAGGTAGCAGAGGTGGGGTCTCCAACTGTGCTCACCCACCCTCCGCTCCTCTCCAGTGCCAGGGACAAAACTTCCCATGGGAGCAATTATCCCAAGCTGAGAGGTTTTGAAAAATCCCATGTCAAAAGAGTAAGAAACAATAAATCTTTTGGGTGGAGGGAGATGAAAACAGTGCAAGGACTGTCCATTTCCAGAGCAGGCACCATCTCACTTGGCTTTAGCTGCTTGAGAGCATGAAGATTTCACCCTGATATAGTCACCCTTCAGAGTCACACACGCTAGAAATGTTTGTCTTTCTCTAGTGGCTCTAAATGGAGACTGAGTTGACTGGCTGAGATAGAGAGTTGGCAGGCAGATGAATGCCTTCCCTGTTTTCACAAACAGCACCATAATTATGCATTTTTGACTGCATCATTGGCATGGGGAGCCGGTCCATTTTGTCATTTTGTCAGTGTTTTATTGGTTATTTTACATGAATAAGTTAAAGGAACACGTCCTCCTTGGCAATAAGATGGGTTTATTCCAAAGATCCTTGGTGGCCCTCTCCCATCTGCAGGATCAGCTTAGAGTTGGGATGCAAGTGTGCTATTGTAGAAATCCTGGGAAAAGAGCAACCAGATGAGAGTGTCACTAGACTGGACCATTTTTAACTTCACCCATACATGATTAAAGCCAACACAGTCAAACCTTCCCATTGATACTAAAGTCCTAGATCGAAGAACGTCTGAGACCCCTCCTGACTGGTGAAGGAGTACTCCTGGGGAGCACCACACACCTGGGATGGGGGTGGGGGGAGACATAGTAACTGGTTGTACTGAAAGAGAGCAATGTGTCTGGTTGGCAGGTGACAAAGAGACTTCATGATGGTGAGTCTACGCTCCAGGGTAATAGCATGCTCGAAGACCGACCCACCTCCAACTTGGAGAAGCTCCATTTCATTATTGGTAATGGCATCCTCAGGCCAGCCTTAAGGTTAGAAATCAAGACAAAGTCATGAACATGCCATTCTTTTCATTGCTTTTTCCTTGAGTTTGTCTTATGATATTCAAACAATTTTTATATTGTATGCAGCTTTGCAAAGCTCTCATTTTATAATTTTTATGGTTGTGTTATATAACACAGGCTGGGCTCAATCGTGTTCCTTACTGTCCATATCAGACCCGATGGAAAGTCAAAGGGATCCAAACACTTTTGAAAGTTCCAATGACCACTGGATTGTTTTTTTAACACTTACTGTTGTTCCTCATGACTCTTTTTCCGTTTGACCATTAGGACTCCTTTGTTTGTGTAAACATTTTTGATGGCATGCTAATGAGAAACTCATTTGAGTTGCTAAGTTAATTATTCAAAAATAAGAAAGTGCCAAATTAAGGCCAACTGCACATCTTTGGTTTAGCCTGTTTGTGTGTGTGTTTGAGTTGTAATACAATTCTCCCCTATGCAATCTCACTGTTTTCACTCACACTTCTCTGCTTACTCCAGGATCAGGGTGAGCAGCTTCTTCTGATGATCACTTTCTCTCATTTTCATTTTGTCCTCCTGGTTCACCATGAAGCCCTTAGCATTACTTTTCTGCACTAAGTCTTCTTTGCAGGCAGATGTGGTAGTATCTCATGGGCCTTCTCCTGGGTTTTGTTGGTGTAAGAGATTGCCTAACATTTTTGTGGCTTCCCATGTAGATGAGGAAGTGCTGTTATCCCTCATTTTGCCTATAGAGAACTAAGATAAAGTCAAAAGTGGGCATTCGATCCCAAATTGAGACACCTGTCAATGTGCGTCTGTTTGAATGTAAGAGCTGGACAAACCTTGACATCCACTGGAACTAATAGTTCCCCAAACAAGCAAATTCAGGTGTCTCGAGGAACAGCCAGCAAACAAAGCCTCCCAACTGATGGTCCTCTATGAAAGGTATTTTAAGAGATTCCCTGGGAAATCTTTGTAAGAAGACAGAATAGACTCCACCATCCAGAGGTGACATTGAGCTTCCCTGAACATTGAGACTCCCTTTTATTTCTCTCCATTTCTAAGCAATGTCAGTCAGCTGTGGGAATCTTAGCTGAAGCATGGGGAAGACTCAGAGGATGTTATAGGACTGGTAATGAATGGCATTTTAGACATGCTGCAGTGATCAGGGTGACCATCAGTTAGGGCAGCTAAATTAATATCCTTGTGATTGTAAGATGAACTTTTAACTGTCAATCGTGTGCACACAGGTACTGTCTCTCTCTCTCCTTGATTGTGTCAAAACTCACCACCTTTTAATGATTTTGCTTTTTTTTAAAAGAGGTTTTTTTAATTCCTATTAATTAATAGGAATAATGAAATAGTTCCTCCAATATTTTTAATGTTTAACTTTTAATGAATTTTTTTTCCTGTTGCAGGGATGAAATCTATTGTCAAATCTGCAAGCAGTTGACCCAGAACCCATCAAAAAGCAGCCACGCCAGGGGTTGGATCCTGATGTCCCTCTGCGTAGGATGTTTTGCTCCTTCTGAGAAGTTTGTAAAGGTAAAATGTAGATATTTGTCTCATGAATTATCTGCCAATACATTTTCTTTTCCACCCATGGGACCAGCTTTTCTCTCGAGTTTCCCAGTAGAGGGAATCTCAGTCTGTATCATTCTCAGAAATGAAGAAGACAATATTCCTGAGAAAAGTGTGTGTGATCCTGAGTTCTGTGTCTGATGTGAATCGTGTGTCACTCCTGAGACCTGACCCTCTCTTTTCCGTGATTCTAAAGGGAATGTAGACAACCTGCTTAGATGATGCCTCCTGCTCTGTAGATGCGTGAAGATATTATCCTAACTTCTGGCAGGAAAGTTGGTTGTGAGAGGCTGCAAGTGGAATTTGCACAATCAAAATAGCCCACATTTCTTGCCTATTTCTCATACAAAAAGGGCTGTGCATTCATTAAAGAATCTACTTCAGGCATGTACTCTAACAAAATTTTCAAGGAATAAAACTACCATGCACTCTAATAAAATTGGCAAGGAATAGAACTACACAGCTAATTATAAATATAAATTGATATTTTAAAAATTGCACACAGAAAAGGATTTACTTTACCCAGAAGTACATTTGGATAGGTGCGCCCTGCATGCCCTACTATATGTCATACTAAAAACATCCAATTCTAAACACCCACATAAGGTGACATGTAATCTGTCTTCAGCAGCACTGTGGATGGGCAGGACTGAAGTCAGTGGGAGATGCTAACCAGCTGACTCTTTTGAAAATCAGGTTAATGATTTTCTTTTTTTTTTAAGCAAAGTTATGTTTCCCAGAATTGAACAGTCTGCTTTCTAGATGAGTTATAGAGTCATTGAATTGTTTAGGTTTGAAAAGACCTCTAAGATCATCAAGTCCAACCATTACCAAGCCTGCCCCTAAAGCACATTCATAAATGCCACATCTATATGCTTTTTGATCACTTCCAGCGATGGTGATTCCACCACTTCCCTGGGCAGCTTGTTCCAGTGCCTGATTGGAAATAAAGATATTCCATTAATTTCCATAGATACCAGGTTAGGCACTGGGGCTTCTGAAAGAGCCGAACCCAAGAATAGAAATCCCTCCTTCGTGCCCAGGCCTTGCCAGTCTGAAATCTAATAAAGCAGATAAATCAATGGCAAAGTGGCAGAAAATGAAATTATTTATGGAAATGAAATCTGAGAAAGTATGGCACAGGAAGTTGTGTGGGTTTAAATCTTTAATAGTGGAAGATGACTTAAGGGTAGTGAAGCACTTAGCAGGAATAATTTGTGAGTAGCTCTTGAGACTCAGACAGAGACTCACGGAATCATAGAATCACAGAATTATGGAATCACAGAATACAGGATCATGGAATGGTTTGGGTTGGACAGGATCTTCGTAGGTCATCTAGTTCAACCTCCCGCCACCACAGGCAGGAACACCTTCCACTAGAGCAGGTTGCTTAGAGCCCCTCCAGCCTGGCCTTGAAGATTTGCAGGGATGAGGTAGCCACAGCTTTTCTGAGCAACCTGTTCCAGCGTGCTACCACCCTCATAGGAAAGAATGTCTTCCTTATAGCCAATCTAAATTTACTCTCTCAACCTGTTTCTGTAGCAGAGGTACTCCAGCCCTCTGACAATCTTTGTGGCCTCCTCTGGATTTGCTGCAGCAGATCCATGTCCTTCTTGTGTTGGGGGCCCGAGAGCTGGACACAGTATTCTGGGTGAGGTCTCATGAGGATAGAGAAGAGGGGCAAAATCAACTCACTCAACCTGCTGTTCATGCTGGTGGTGATGCAGCGCAGGACACAGTTGGCTTTCTGGACTGCCAGCACACATTGCTGGGTCATGTTGAGTTTCTTGTGCATCAACACCCTTAAGTCCTTCCCTCCAGAGTTAGTCTCAATCCATTCTCTGCCCATCCTATATTTGTACTTGGGACTTGCCTCAACTGAGGTGCAAGGACCTTGTTCTTGGCCTTCTTTAACTTCATGAGGTTTGCACAGGGCCACCTTTCACGCATGTCCAGATCCCTCTATACGGCATCCATTCCCTTCTGTGATTCTGTCATTCAAAAATGTCAATTAGAATTGAACATTTTGAGAAGGACTTAACTGATAATGAGGCAATCTTCAATATGTATTCCAACTCCCAAATATTCAAGTTATGCTTTGAATCTCTTAGACACATTTATCTCATTGTATGTTAAACATGGGTCAGGACACATTAGCACTCCTGTTCTTTGCACTTTTCTTTCAACTAATGACAGACTTCAGTGGGAAGGTTCAGTTGCAAGGAAGTAGAAATGTGAAAAATGTATAATTACATAGTCCATTATTAGCATTGTTATCACTACTAGCAATAGCATTATTAAAACTGCACTTCTACGTTGCCTCGACCATTTACAATCATTACAGTTCTCACCCATGTAACCTGGCTGCATTACCTAGATATTTTATGGTGTCTGTATATGTTAAGATTCACAGAGATGCCTGTCTCTCTAGCCATGTTGTTTGTGGCTGACAGTGTTATAATGCAGTCTGTGTTTCTGAAGGAACAGCTATGTGTTATCATTCAGGGAACTCCTTATTTATCTATAAAGTTTCACAGAAAAACTTGTTTTACAGAACTATTAGTCTTAACTAACATTTTGGCCAAGATGTTTATGCAATATTTTTAAGTGCGTTATCTTTCTTATTGTTACTGGATTTAATTCTCTACAATAACATGGTTGTATTTTTAACATACACTGAAGTACTTCAAATTCTGGTTTAGGATCTTCCAAAACGCCATTTTGGAAGATGACTTCTGACTAAAGAAATATCTGTTTAATGTCTCTGTGAAAGATCTTTTGTGCTGGCAGCTATCTGTTCTGAATGGCATTCATTTGCAATTCCCCTAGATCATTACTTACACATCTTTTTCATTTACTCCCATCTTTTTGGCCGACACTCAATAGCATTTTATAATACATCTTAAAAATATAGAGATAGAAATCAGTGGCAGCAATAGCAGGAACAGAAAAGCAGCTGTGCTGGGTTCAATCAAAGGTCTGTCTAGTCTGTTGTCTTACCTCCTCTGGGGCCAGAAATGCACAGTAAAAGAACAGAGGTGCAGCCTGTCCTGCTCTCTCTCAGCTCCCAGTGATGTGATGTAGGAATGTCTGAGCCTGAGTGGTATCACTGTTATTAGTCCCAGGCTTTTCTCCAATAAAACATTGCTTTTTAACCTTTGCAAGTGCTTGGCCTCTAGAGCCAAAGGTCTAACCAATGTACTGCCAACAGTATTTAAGGAACTTTATCAACGGAGGCCCTCCAGGTTATGCTCCCTATTGTGAAGAGAGGCTGAGGCGGACATTTGCGAATGGGACAAGGACACAGCCACCCAGCTGGCTGGAGCTGCAGGTACGAGCCCCTTTATCTCCTCCCCAGGCAGCTAGGGCTCAGGATTTAAGTCTTTCACTGTCACAGGAACCTCATCTCCGGCAGGACAGAATGTGGGGTGACAAAATGCCTTTTTCTGTCGAGAATTTTTGGGTAATTCTAAGATATTGCATTCCCTGTACATCCTGGCATTACTTCAGAGTATGCTGAAGATCAATCCCTTTGGCTGTATCAATACTTTTAAATTAAGTGTGATTGAGAGTGCTGTTGGGCATTGAGGCCAGCTGGCACAGAGCAAGCCCCCATATAATCTAGGAAACTCTCTTCCAGATGAAGGTGGCTGCAGGCAAACTGCTCCCTGAGAATAGTCTCTGGGACTTTTTTGGTGGATAATTGTAGCTGGAACAGTCAGTTTGTGCAAAAATTTCTCTTTTTCTGTGCTGGTTTAGTAGCATATACAACTGTGCTCTTGTGCCCATGAGCATTCCCAGGTGTGCTTGTATTTACTGGATTAGGCACCTTGATGACTGAATGTATTAAATAAAGTATCTGTGACTTCCAAGTGCTCCCAGTGGCTGACCATACATTATCCCGTTGATATATATGATATGGTAGTATTGCAAAGCAGCCAGTCAGTGGGACCGGGAATTAGTAAATGGTTACCAAAGTCGAGTGGAAGAGTAAGTAGGTAAATAGTGTTGAAATGCACATAACTTTATAAAGTTTGACTTTCATCCATTAGGCAACCAAGTCCAAGAAACCAATCATGCTGCCTGTCACATTTATGGATGGGACTACAAAAACGCTGTTGACCGACTCTGCAACAACCGCTAAAGAGCTCTGTAATTCTTTGGCTGACAAAATCAGCCTGAAGGACCGATTTGGCTTTTCGCTTTACATTGCACTTTTTGACAAGGTATATCTTGAGTTCTGTTCCTGAATAGCTCTGTGAAAGAAGAGGGAGATTCTCCTTGCTGTCACATAACTTCCAGAAGGCAGAAGGAACGTTTCTACAGTACAAGTGTCAGCATGATTTTCACAATAAGAGTAGTTAAACTATGGAGAAGGGTTGTAGGAAAATCTCCCTCCTTGGAGGTATTCAGAATTTAGCAGAAAAATGCATGGAGCAACCTGTTAAAAGATAGACCTGCTCTGAACACTGATCTGGACCAGAAACCTCCAGAAATTCCTTTCCACTTACAAAATTATGTGATGCTATGCTCTTACTCTCAGACAAGCTTATTTGAGGTGAATTTCCAGTAAAACAAACAACTTGGATTTTTATGCAGGAGAGTGACTACATTTGATTGAAAAGCTAATGGTTGAAATTAAGCTTCCAAAGTGAGCTAGAATCCAAACTGTCATAACTGCATTGGCAGTTTGATCTGATTTATGTAACCTAAAAACATACCTTTTTCAGAAATTCTGTAAAAATAAAAGTGAGTGTAAATGGGAAGGGAAAACAGACCTAGGGTAAAACTTCATCGGCTGAGACAACAGCTGCAAATCAATGAAACTGAAATATTCCCACAGCTGCCATATAAGAGAATGAAGTCTACTCTCAGCTCCAGATGTGACCACCTCAGCCTGCAGGTGGAGAAGAAAATTGCTTATACTCCATCTTCTTTGTCTTTTTTTTGAGGAGATGTTCATCCAGGGTTGTTAAGTCTAAGGGGATATAGCACTTTAGGGCTTCATGCCAGTGAAAACATAGAGGTGGTAAAATTCTGTAACCCACAGGCTCTTTTATTCTGGGCTTGTCTAATGCTTAGCACGGTTGGATCCAAGCCCATGACTTTGAATCAGGGTGTTTCAAAGCACAGTATAAGTCAACACTGCTTTATAATGGAACCATTGTCTTTGCTAATTCATATTGATGCTCTGCTTTCAATCTGGATGGGAAACTGGATCTCAAAATGGAATAGCTCATCCAGCCTTGTTGTAGACCTGTTTAATCTTGGCTGGCTAGTAGACATAGATACATTGATTTATTTTGATTCTAAAGGAAGTCTGGATGAGTGACTCAAAAATAGTTATCTCTACCTAGAAAGACCAACATTTAGAGAGGTGAATGCCACATTTCCCTGTGCCCTGACTAGGTCTCCTCGCTGGGGAGTGGCAATGACCATGTGATGGATGCTGTGTCTCAGTGTGAGCAGTACGCCAAAGAGCAGGGTGCACAGGAGCGCAACGCGCCATGGCGGCTCTTCTTCAGGAAGGAGATATTCACTCCTTGGCACAACCCAAGTGAGGACAACGTGGCCACCAATCTCATTTACCAACAGATCGTGCGAGGGGTGAAGTTTGGGGAGTATCGATGTGACAAGGTATGTGACCTCAGCAGCTACTGGTCTGGTCCAACAAGTGTCTTCAAGATGGTGAAATAGGTTCCAACAAAAGGGATGATAAATATTTGTCCCTGGACACCTATTATCTTAGGGATTATGGTATTCATTTGGAAAACAGTAGCTACAACAATCAGATCCTCTTGATTGGGCTTGGGTGCTCCCATATGTTGCATGAGCACTCTCTCCTGGTGACTTTTGGATGAGAAAGTGCATGGCCACTTCATCCATCAGCCTTCACTTGGAGGGCCACAGGTATTCTGTAACCAGATCACCAGATAGGAGTACACAGCAGAACCCTATTGGGTGAATTCTGCCAAGTCTTAGACATGAGAGATGCTTTTCAGGATACCTTGACCTTGCCATGCAATATAAACCCAGTAATTCTGCCATATAGTGAAGAGACACTGGCAGCATAAACATTATGGCACAAACTCTGGGAGCTTAGAGAATTATTCCAGTGTCACTGAAATTAGCATCTGAGGAAACATAAAATTCTGTGAAAATGTCTACCATATTTTGGGGGGAGGGGGGGTTGTTGGTTGTTGGGTTTTTTTTGCTTGTGTTTAAAATCATCCAGGTGTCAAATTGAAGACGTCTCTCTTACCAAACAGCTGATCACTCTTCTGTGGTCCAGTAGAGTCCAGTCACCTTGGGAAATAAATCATCTTTTCACATCTATGTTGCATTAACTGCAGCTCTTTTATTCCATCAGGAGTTCTGCCCTTTCTCTCCAGCTTTGCGGTCTCCTTATGCTATTATCATTTCAGTAGCTTTATTATTTCACCCCACAATGCTTGAAGTGTAGCTATACCAAAGGACATTTTACAGTTCTGAATTATGCACAGGTGCTTCAATTGCTTGGCTTCTCAGATGTGGGAATTGATGCACACGTACAATTTGCAATCATTAAGCTCCATCTAGCATAGCAAAATCATCCACTGCTGACTGCAGGCATCAGAAACAGACTGGTCTGCAAGGAAAGACTTGGACAAACATGTTTAGTTACAGGGTTGGGTGCTTCTGGTCAGTGAACTTGTTAAGGCTTGATCATAGTTTTTAGTGGTCAGTTTCCTGAACTTCAGATGTGCAAAAAAGCACTGATGAAGTTCTGCTGAAAAGAAGGATCCCCACACCATTCTGAAGGAGCAGTAGATCCAGCCTCCACAAAGAATTCCTTAAGTGGTAGAGAATGAATGTTGTGAAGACCTGGTAGCAGCATTAACTTGGCTTGTTTGGCTTCCACAGGAGGAAGATCTGGCAGAACTGGCTTCCCAGCAGTACTACGTGGACTATGGGTCAGAGATGGTACTGGAAAAGCTGCTAAATCTAATTCCATCCTACATCCCAGACAGAGAGATCACGGCATCAAAAACAGTAGAAAAATGGGCTCAGCTCATTATAGCTGCACATAAAAAGGTGGGGACGATCGAGCACAACAGCATGCTTCAGTATCTTCATGTGCCTTTTAAACATATGTCAGACATCACAGCTCAGCTTTTATCCTGGCCTGAAGCCAAATCAGCCAGAAAGGGCAGAGTTTGTATAGCTATATTCAGCTTTACTGCTGTTTTTGAGGCAAGGTCTGACAGAAACAGGCAACCTGCAGAGATTCACTGGGAGAAGCAAAATGCTATCTCTGGTGTGACATTCCTGTTACATTGGAATGTGGTGTTAGTTGTTGTATCACAGTAGTGGTTCATGTCTCCAGGTAATGTTGGGACCTTATTGTGCCAGGCATTGTATAAGACCTCTCTGACTAAAGTTAGAACATTTGTGCCACTCTCACACAGCAACTCCTTCCATAACTCATTATCTGGAACTCATGACCACTCATAGGGGTAGTCATCCAGGCATGATAATTGTCATTCATTTAACAGCAAGAGCCAGCTTCAGATTAAGATCCCTAAATTTTAAACATTCCCATGTGTGATAGAAGTCTCTCATCACCTTAACTGTCAGTGGAGACCCAGGAATACAATTCAGTTGGATCTTGCACATCCTCCATTGGTCTGTTAGTTTTGTATAGAAGTGTCAAATCTGAAGATGTCCTAATAAGGTGCTTAAGGGCTGTTGAGTGTCCATTTCCAGCTAAAGGACTGTGAAGTCAAAAGATAAGACACCTACCTTAGGGAAACCCAAAGTCAGCTGAGATAAATCTCATCCAGATGCTTCTCCAGCCTTAGAGTCAAATTATTTCCTGAAGTGGGAACCAAAGGCCAGGACTTCGTCCAAACTATCACCTGTTCCTGTAGTATTTTGTTTGGCCCTTAGCCGCACTGAGACCTCCTTTATTATTAGTTCCAATAATAGTTACATGGATTGGTTTTGTTTGCTCTCTTCCTGAATATGTGTGGTTCTGCTTCATGTTCATTGTGGTTTTCTACTTCTTTAGGGAATTTATACTCAGAAGCGAGCAGATCCAAAAAAGGTCAAGGAAGAGGTAGTGGATTTTGCACGTTTCAAGTGGCCTTTGCTGTTTTCTCGGTTTTATGAAGCCTTCAAATTCTCAGGTGAGTCAGTAAAGCACATCCCCAGAGCACAGGAAGCTTTAAAGCAAAATGAAAGAGAGAGAGATGTTCCATACACAAGAAGGGGATGATCTAGCTGGTCTTTTTTTGGATATGTTATTTTTTGATGCTTCCTGATTAGCAATGGCTCAGGCTATGAATCTGCCACTATTTCTCTTCCTAAAAAAAAACAAAACCATTTTTTTGATCATTGCATCCTCCTTTGAAAGGCACGTATTTTCTGTATCCTAAGAGCCTTCATGAACTGATTGTATGCCTTGTCTTCAATCCAGGGCCAAGCCTGCCTAAAAATGATGTGATTGTAGCTGTCAACTGGACAGGAGTGTACTTTGTGGATGAACAGGAGCAGGTTCTCTTAGAGCTGTCTTTCCCAGAGATCACAGCTGTGTCAAGCAGCAGGTAAGGAGGAATAGACTTACCTGGCAATCTCACCATAAACTTTTTTCCAGTCTTTTTGTAGACTTCATCTCTTGATGTCATTATGTTTCATGTTTATGTCTCCTATAAAAATATATCCCAGAGGAGGAAAGCTTCAAGGACAGAGTTTCACCTTGGCCACCATTAAAGGTGATGAATACACTTTCACCTCCAACAACGCCGAGGATATCCGGGACCTGGTGGTGACCTTCCTTGAAGGACTAAGGAAACGATCCAAGTATGTGGTCACTCTTCAAGACAACCCAAATCCTGGTAAGTAATTAGCCCACATCAGTGGTAAACATATAGATAGATTTAATATTCTCAAAGAATTTCGAAGAAAAAAAAGTTCAAATCAATGATTGTTTTTCTTGCAGTGGGAGAAGAATCTGGGTTCCTCAGCTTCCTCAAAGGAGATCTCATAGTTCTGGACCAGGACACTGGAGAACAAGTGATGAACTCAGGGTGGGCTAATGGTCTCAATGAACGGACCAAACAGAGAGGGGATTTCCCAACCGATTCCGTCTATGTCTTGCCTACAGTCACCATGCCTCCACTGGAGATTGTGGTAAGCTGTCTTACAGAGTGACACAACTTGGTACAATGCCCAAGGAGGTCAAAGCCCTCCTGAAGTGCTTAGATCTGGCCAAAGTCTCCCTGATGATAAGGTGGAAACCAAAGTGGATGAAAGAGGTGACAAGTTGTCCTCGGCAAAAGTCATCTCAGCCTTTCTTCTGACCTTGCCACTTAGAACACCACAAACTTGTGACTTGGAATATCCATCTATCGTGTTAAATCCCTCCAGCTCGCTTGATTAAGGGTGTATTTGGGTTTGGAGGTAACTGCTACATTCATATATGGAGCTATAGGATCCAAAGCACATTGCCTTCATTTGGAAATGATCCACACTATGGAAACATTTGTTATTCCTTGCATTAGTGACTGAGAATGGCACAGAGAAATGACAATTGCATAGTTCTTACTAACTGTTAACTGGAATTGATGAGTTATTCTTATTCACTCCCTGTTATTTTTGTTTTGTATCTGCTTCCTCTCTCTGAGTACATCAGATATATTTTATATCAAATATATCTGGTATATACATATCCAGGTAACAGAAAACTTTTCATCCTACAGGCACTGGTCACAATGACCCCTGACCAACGACAAGATGTTATCAGAACCTCTCAGATGGCAATTTCAGACAGTGAAGAGAAAGTAAAGCCGTATACCTTGGAGGAATTTTCCTATGATTATTTTAGGTGATTTTTTTAAACCATCCTCAAAAATTATAGGCATCCATCTGCTTGGGAATCAGGAAAATTTTGCTACTGGAAAAGATTCTGAATACACCCTTGTGTGACTTTGCACAACTGCAACCTCCAGTTTAGGTCATGGCATTTAAGACATGTTTTTCCACAGATAAGGTTTTATGAAGGATTCCTTCTCCGCAGAGGTATAACAGTGTGAAATTTAATATTATGTGGGAGAATGTCTTTAGATCACATAGGCAGCACTTGAATTAGGTGAAGGCATTTCATCTCATCTCCAACAATTTAAATGTGCGTGACTGCTGAATGCAGCTGACCAAAACTCCCTCTCCTATTTGGATGGGCTGACAATCCAAACAGGCAGACCAGATCCTCCAAGATATTTTCCCCTGGTTGGCTTGTACTGCTAGGTGATATTCTTTCAGTGTGTCTGCCCTAACCGTTCACTGCCATCATCCTTCTTACTGTGGTTAGAAGCTTTTTGGGATAGGGTAGGTTATTTTGGTGTCAGTACTTGGGTAGGGTCCTTAAGGGACTTTCCTGGTTATCTTTGGGCAGAACTGGAGCTGGATACTTGCTAAATTATGAAATCCTGTTTGGCGTAAGAATCCATTAGGCAGGTGCTGCAAGCAACCTTCCTAGATGAAACATTGACTACAAGCTGTCCCTTTTATCCCTGTAATCTTTCCACCTCTTGTTTTGCATTTACCACCAGGCCACCTCCCAAGCACACCCTCAGCCGGGTCATGATCACCAAGAGCCGTGGAAAGGACAAGCTGTGGTGTTACACCCGTGAGCCCATCAAACAGCCACTGCTGAAGAAGATCCTGGGCAGTGAGGAGCTGTCCCAAGAAGCCTGCATGGCCTTCATTGATATCCTTTCCTCTGCTTGGGAGACCCCTTGGGCAACAGGCCTGACAGGCAAAGAGCTGAGCAAAGCCTTTAAGGCCCCACACAAAGCCCATGGAAAGGTTTGTGGTCCCTCTTAATGGCTTTGGGACCTTGTCGTAGTCTTGGAGATGAGTCTGAGCCATAAGTCTGTACTCAAGCTTCCTTGAGATCTGAGGTATGTCTACTTCTTAATAAATGAGGACTAGGGAAGAAGTTACTGAGTCCTGCTGGTCCACAGCCACTTGCTCTGTTCTGGCTTGCTTCAGCTGAGTCTCTGCAAAATGCATCTGCTGTGGAAGGGCATAGCCCTAGTCAGCATGAATGCAAACTAGTCCATGTGGCCTCGACAACAGGGTTTGATGCCTGAATATCCCTTACTTGGCAGAATGTACACAGCATGGGAAAGAAGAGCTGAGTGCAGCTGTAGATCCAGTCTTCCATCTGTTAAAGCCTTTTTTTTTTCTGGTGGGACCTTGCTCTGGGATTCAAACTTCATGGTTTGAATAGTTCTGTTGGTATAAACTTGTTACTGATTGATATTACATTATTGCTGCCACCACTAGTTTCCTTCTATTAGCAAATAATAACAGGAGGAGAAGTTAAAAGAACTGGCAAAAAAATAAGAGGACATTTACATTTTTGTGCTTTTCCTCTTTCTGTGTCATACAGGTTAATTGGTGAAACTGCAGTCTATTCTCATGCAAAATAGTTGCAATATGCATGATGGTGAAGGTCATCATTTGGTTTGTTACTGTAGCTCCACTAGTGTCTGACACTGAAAATCTTCTCTTTTACAGTGGGGCCTCTACGTGTGATCAGGCAACATCTGGTCACACACAGCTTTCTTAGGTCTATGTATCTCAACTCCAAAACAATCCTTTCAATGTGAGTTTTCTGCATGATAAAGGGAGAGAAAGCTTCCTGGACATCTCCTAAAGAAATTTAAAGCCTGTACTATACACCGTGCATCCTCCATGAAATTGCAGCCACTTCTGCAGTTCTGTGTAACGTGTCTTTAACCACATCATCAAGAGAGGAACTTCCCCAAATATCCCATTTAACTGATCCTTGACTCCTACCCCCCACCAGTGCTGAAATATATGGGTGACTACCCATCCAAAAGGACCCGCTCAGTCAATGAGCTGACAGACCAAATATTTGAAGGTGCCTTGAAAGCCGAACCCCTCAAGGATGAAATCTACTGCCAGACCCTCAAGCAGCTCACGGACAACCACATCAAGTAAGGGTTGTTCTTTTCCCTTGTCTCAGATGTAGTAGCCTGTGTTGGGCAAAGAAGATATGAAGTGTCTGTGTTGTGGGTGATTTTTTTCCTCCTTGGTCTCTCCTTGTGTAGGTACAGTGAAGAGAAAGGCTGGGAGCTATTGTGGTTGTGTACAGGCCTTTTCCCTCCAAGTAACATCCTCCTGCCCCATGTCCAGAGGTTTCTGCAATCCCGGAAACATCACCCCTTGGCAGCAGACTGCATCCAGAGACTCCAGAAAGCCCTGAGGTATGGCACCAAAAGACCTAATTCTGACTATGCCACAACATCCAAATGTGTGTGAGAAAATACAACTAGGACATTTTTGGTTCCTGGAGGGACAGTGAAAACTCACAACCTCTCTCTCTATATTCCATGAAGCTGATTGAAAGGGACATTGGGTGTAGTATGTTGCTGATGAACTGTGTGAAAAAATAGACATGAATCAACTTTTTCCAGGTCTACTTAAGTCACCTACAATCTAAGCAAATACACGTTCCCCATTAAGTTTTTTTTCTTCTTTAGAGGAGAAAAAAAAACCCTAGTATTAAGAAAATAGCTGAAGTTACTCAAAAAGATTATGTATTAAAATGAAATATTTAAACAAGGGATTCTTGCTTTGATGATGCTGTGGCAGTTCCACATCCTGTTTTGCAGGAATGGATCCAGGAAATACCCGCCCCACCTAGTAGAAGTGGAAGCCATTCAGCACAAAACCACACAAATTTTCCACAAGGTTTACTTCCCTGATGACACGGATGAGGTAAACGGGGGAGAAGCACATTCTTCTTTTCTGTCAGGATGGCTGTCAATTTTCATATTAAAATCTCAGAAGAGTCTAATACTGGTTCTGATTCAGAAAAACTCAGACTTTACAGAAGACTCTGGGCCAAAGCATTGTAAAGAAAACCCATTCTTGTCTACTCTGATTTGTTGCAATTCATGTTTTTCAAGATGTGAGTGCTGTGCTGATGTTCACTGGAGGTTTTATAGTATGACTCCAGAAAGAAGGAAACTGGGTGGGTTCATTCATTCAATCACATTGGTTCAGAAGCCTTGGATATCAATTATTTGGAGCCTCGACCAACAGATGTTGTCCACCCCAGTATACCCAGGGGGGTACCATGATGGAGCTCCCTGGGGACTAGGCAGACTATTACAGCACTGGCAAGTAGGTGACTGAAATTATACCTTCTGACCTGAGATGACACAGAAATCATACCTGCACTCGGGAACCTCTCATTAATCATCTTACATGCTAATACGGCAGCTAGTTATATTGATGCCAGAGCAGATAGGCATGTCCTTGCAGATAGTGTTGTTTCATGCCACTGATTAGTCTTCCTGTGAGGCTCACATCTCTTTCTTCCCTCATGCCCTTGGATACAACTAAATGCCTGTATTTCTAAGTGGGTTTATATGTAAAGCAGTCCACACCCATGGGAGGAAAAGGATGATTTCTTTCCATCAACTGTGTGTGCCCTTGTTTATCTAGAATGAAGAGTTAAGAGAACTGTTTGGGTTTCTCATCATTTTGAGTATTTTTTTCTACATGACCAGCAGTGAGCATGACACTGCTTTATACACATGCATCCCTGTGAGAGCCAGTAGAAGGAGGCAGTGGGGACTTCTGCACTTGGATGGGTTTGCTGTGGTCCATTTGGCCATGGGAGCCACCAGGTGGACTGGCAGAGTAGCATCATTCCAGTACAACATGCATCTGCACTGAAGTGCTGCTGAACACCAGCAGCACTGAGCTCCAGATCGGACTCTAGTGGGATGTGGAACATGGGTCCTGGTGTTTTGGTGGTTCAGGCTAACATAGTTATGCATGTGGTGGTCAGAAGCTTAAATTCCTTAAAGTGCTGTGAACTGAATCTCTTTAAGTGGGCAGAGCAAAACTGCCAAGCAAAAATGCCAAGCACACCTCAAAAGGCAAAACCAAGACTGGGATGTGCATGCAAGTGGGACAGTCCTTTAGATATCCCATCCTTTAGATATCACATCCATAGATATCCATAAAGCGGGAGTCATTTTCCCTCTATTTAGCTACCTAGAAGTCAGGCATTTGGTCTAAGTCAGGCATTTGACCTCATCATCAGTGGAGAGACAGTTGAGAAAAATCAGTCCAGAGTTATCTCACTCTCCCGCCCCTCTTACCCCCAAGAAAACAGTTCTGAGACTTCACTGTTAGATCAGGAAAGTCTCTTGCATTGCCTGGGGAGCCCTGGGTAAGCCAGCACAGGATATAGATAAAGCATCACAAAACACGATGCACAAAGCAGTAGCATGACAGAGCTTCTGCGGATATCCCTTCCCACGCCCTGAGCCACAATTCACAATGCCACTGATCTCATTGGTGGTGAACATCTAAATCCCTCCGTGCCTGGAGCTCCTCAATGAAAGCATAAAGTGGAAATTAACCTTGAGATAGTGGTGAGGATCTTCCTCTCTTTATAGGCATTTGAAGTGGAGTCCAGCACAAAAGCCAAGGACTTCTGCCAGAACATCTCCAACAGGCTGCTCCTAAAGTCCTCTGAGGGCTTCAGCCTCTTCGTCAAAATTTCAGACAAGGTGAGTGGCCCACCCAGAGGCTGAGGTAGCCCTGAGGTACTCATGGTGACCCACCTCCCAGTGGGAACACATTGGTGGAGCTGGAGCTATCTGATTAGAAGCATCTCTCTACAAGCTGTATGGCATTTCTAAGTCAGATCAAACCTGATACAGGTGAGGTTTGTAGTCCCACGGTCCTAACTTATAGCAATCACACAAAAAGACTTAACACACAGATAGGCAAAGCTGTCCTAGCCTGTTGCTGAATTGGCTTTATAAGAAAGGACTAAATAAGAAAAATGTGCAGCTTAGAGCTGCCTCTGGCAACTGGGAGAAATCAATGTAGATAGTCATCAGGAAGGGAAAAGAATTGTTCTGGTGAAACAAGAAGGTGCAATAAGGAGTAATGGGTGAAATTAGAGACAGAGCCTGAAGCAAGGTGCTGGCAGTGGCTTTCTCACATCAGCAGTTTGTAACACATCAGCATAACCAGCGCAAAACAGCAAGCAACAACTACAGGAGATGGGACAATGGCCAACCTTGCCTGTTGCGTCTTGCTGCTTGTTTTGGGCACCACAATATAAGATATAAAGCTGTTGGACAGCATTCAGAGGAGGGCTACAAAGATGATAAAGGGTCTAGAGCACGGGGACATATGAGGAGTGGCTGAGGTCACTTGGCTCATTCAGGTTGGAGAAGAGGAGACTGAAGGGAGACCTCATCACATTCTACAGCTTCCTTACAAGAGGAAGCAGAGGGGCAGACACTGATTTCTTCTGCCTAGTAACCAGTGACAGGACCAGAGGGAATGGCCTGAAGCTGTGTCAGGGAAGGTTTGTGTTAGATATTAGGAAAAGGTTCTTCATCCAGAGGGTGGTTGGGCACTGGAACAGGCTACCCAGGGAGGTGGTCACAGCGCCAAGCCTGACAGAGCTTAAGAAACATTTAGACAATCCTCTCAGGCACATGGTGTGATTCTTGGGGTGTCCTCCACAGGGCAAGGACTTGGACTTTGATGATCCCTGTGGGTCCCTTCCAAATCAGGATAGTCTATGATTCTCAGCCTTTTTGACCATGTGCTGTGTCCCCCAGGTCATCAGTGTTCCTGAGGGAGATTTCTTCTTTGACTTTGTGAGACACTTGACAGACTGGATAAAGAAAGCAAGACCTGCAAAAGATGGTAATTTTTTTCCATTATGGGTCACACACAGCCCTTCTACAGCCCTCCAGACCTTTCAAACAAGATTGACCGCACAGTCTGCCATATGCATTGGAATAGGCTGGCAGCCAAGGGAAGTTGTGGAATCACTGTCCCTGGAAGTGTTCAAAAAACATATAGATGTGGTGCTTAGGGGTGTGGTTTAGTGGTGGACCCGGCAGTATTAGGTTAATGGTTGGGCTCAGTGATCTTAGAGGTCTTTTCCAACCTTAAAGATGCTGTAATGCTATGATCTGTTGAGTCACACTGATGTGGGTGTGCTGTCTGCACCATTCCTGGGGACATCACCTGGGAGGTCAGTAGACCTCTACTCCAGGGCTAGTCCTGGCCTCAGCAAGGAGCACTTGCTGGCAGGCAACTCTCCAGGAACTGCCTGCTGGAAGGTTTAGTGATGGGATTCATCTCACCTCACCAACCACATGCACAATGGAACCGGCTGCAGCTCTGCTGAATGTATCAGTTGCTGCAGCACCCTGGTACCTCCAGGGTACAACTCCTCTGTCCTGTGTTAGGCATGAGCACTATCACCGAAGTACAATCATGCAAGTGAACCCAGATACTCTTTCCATTTTGTTAAAGCTTTGCATGGCAGTGATGTGGTTTGGCCTGCAATGTCAGAGCCCATCTGGCCTTGTGAATGCCCCTGTCCCTACAGGTTATGATGGCACATGGGCACCACTGGCTTGCAGACTCCAATTGCCAGCTAGTACTCACACCACTGCGCCTGTATTCCTGCTTCATTTGCACAGGTATAGTGCCTTCCCTCACCTACCAAGTGTTCTTCATGAAAAAACTGTGGACCAACACAACGCCTGGAAAAGACTCAATGGCAGATTCAATCTTCCATTATTACCAGGTACTCCGGAACTCTGCAATACCAGTGGAGACTTGGGAGGGATTAAGAGTGGATTGCAAACACTTTGTCCATCTGCAGATGTTCCCAGGGCACAGCCTCTTAACCAGGGGCTGGATACCTCCATGAACTCCATTTAACCCTCACATCTGAGGGTGAAGGTCCACAGATATCCCCGCTATCTCTCAATTGTTTTTTCCTCCATGCAGGAGTTACCAAAGTACCTGCGTGGCTACCACAAGTGCACACGGGAAGAGATCCTGCAGCTGGCAGCTCTTATCTACCGGGTGAAGTTTGAGGATGACAAGTCCTATTTCCCCAGCATCCCCAAGCTCCTGAAGGAGCTGGTGCCTCAGGACCTCATCCGGCAACTGTCTCCAGATGACTGGAAAAGGGTAAACCAGCATCTTGATTCATATGCCAAGCCTGCCTGGGGGGAGCCCAGTCTCTCAGATGGCTTGTCTAACATTCAGCATTGAAGTTGGACTGCCAGAGTGACCCATAGCAGAACTTCAGCCTTCCCTGGCATTACCAAGAGGAGAAATTGTACATTCATGTTCACATACACGTCTTTCCCTGGGTTTTCTTTGTCCTGCAACTGTGGCTGTAGTGGTGGATGCAATGCCACATGGACACATGCTGAGAGGTGGTCTCCTGTAAAGGTCTGTCATTTAATGCATGGTAATTCTGTCTGCTTTACACAGGGAGAGCTGTGACACAGGTGCAGACAGGTCTAGTCATAAAATATCAGATGTGTCTCTCTGCCAAAAAATAGTCTTGGAAGTCTTTTCAGTTTCCTATCTACTGTCAGCATCTCTGGATTGAAGGTCTCTCAGTCTCCTCTACTGCCATTAATTGGAGGATCAAAACTTATAATCACTTTAATAGAGTCACCAGCTTAGCTTATCCAAGAAGAACCTGCCTTGGTTCCAGGCCCTGCGCCACTGACCAGCTAGCACTTTTTCGAGGTGTTCATTAGAACAGAGATTAGAACCAAACAAAAGGGTCAGGCTGGACAGGACTCAGTGCAACCTGATCTAGTGGAAGGTAGCCCTGCTCACTGCAGAAAGATTAGACTAGATGACATTTAAAAGTTCCCTTGCAACCCAAACTATTCTATATGTCTCAGTGTGGGATTGATGCTCCTTCCCTGGTGCTTGGGTGCAAACCCTCCGTCTCTGTTCTGTTCTCTGTTCCAGTCCATTGTGGCATACTACAACAAGCATGCAGGCAAAACAAGAGAAGAAGCCAAGCTTGCCTTTCTAAAGATTATCTTCAAGTGGCCTACATTTGGATCAGCATTCTTTGAAGTGAAGGTACCTGCCCTGGAGGTTCTCTGGCAGCTTTTAGCCAAAGTCAGGAGCCCTGTACTAGAGGGGGTTTCCAAGTCTGAACCAAACTGGGACAATCCTGATAAAACAGAAGAAGAGTGTGAGACTCTTCAGCAGTAAAGGACAAATACACTCCTTTTTTTGCTGCCCTGCCTCTTTACACAGACAGAAGCATTATAGAACTTCAGCATATCTCAGTCATTGGGTCCCTACTCATGGCTGTGCTGCTGAAGAGCCAAGAACCATTCTCTGTTTTGCCAAGGCAGAGGGGAATGTGTGGTTTTCCAAGGGATGTGTCTGCACTCACCAAAACCCAAATCCAGACCCTCCACATGACACTAGATGTCCATCAAAGACAGTAGAAGCCAGTAGCCATGGAGTTTGTCCGGATACTCTGGACACCTTATTGCAACTTTCTCTTCTTAATGACCAAACTGAACAAAACTGAATTTAAAGACTAGAAGGGGTTGGAGCAGTGTAGTCTTGGCCTGGAGGTCCACATCAGCCTGTGTGAGGAGGAGCAGAGCCCCAGACAGGCCGGAAGGGGAAAGGAGGTATCTGGTGTTTCTCAACCTCTCTGAGCTCTTCCATAACAGTGGCAAGTTGGCTTAACTTTTGGGAAGCCACCAAAGGGAACAAGGAACTTAATGCTGTCAGCAGCTCAGCAACTGATTGTCATGTGTTCAGGAAATCCATACTTAACTAGACAGTCCTGACTATTGCTGATACCTTGATAAGCTCTGTTTATCTTTAAAGTATAGCAGTTAGTGGACCATCAAGTACTGTCCAGAGAGGACAGGGAGAAGGAAATAGGAAGGGATCTGATTTTGCTTGACACATCCACTAACCAGTTCTTCTTATTTCCAACAGCAAACTACAGAGCCAAATTATCCAGAAATCCTTCTAATTGCCATCAATAAGCATGGAGTCAGCCTCATTGACCCCAAAACCAAGGTGAGCAAAACTGAGGTATTTTTTCCAAATGCTCCTGAGCTCACTCCACAACCCCTCACAGAAGTCATTCAAAACAGCACATTGTTCATAACTTAATGAGTTCTCATTAAGCCTAGCTAGAAAGGCTGGATAGACAGAAAAGTTTCTGGAGGCAGAAGTTCACTGTTGCACAGAACCAGCTGGTCTGTTTTGACAGAATATGGATTGTGACCATCAACTGTTAGGATCCTGTAACGGGGGAATACACATACTCCTTCCTTAATCCCTTCACAGACATTAGGACGGGAGCTGGAGTAAATGAGATCCTAGTTAATTCCACCGTCTGCATGGTCATTCCAGTATGTAAGTCCTTCACAAGCACTGCAGGATCCAGAGTCTTACATATCACTCCCATTCCCATAAGTCTCATCACAAGTAGACAGACATCCTTGATCTGTGTTGATGGAAAGCAAACAGGGACATGAGAGGTCCCCACAGCCCTTCATGAAAGTTGAGGCACTCGCATATTGAGTGTCTATCTTGTGTTCCCACCAGGATATCCTCATCACTCACCCCTTTACCAAGATCTCCAACTGGAGTAGTGGCAACACGTACTTCCATATAACCATTGGCAACTTGGTGAGAGGAAGCAAACTGCTCTGTGAGACCTCCCTGGTAAGGACTGTAAAAGATTAGACCAAATCCTGACTTGACACAAAATTGTGCTTCAGGGATTCTCTGCGCTGAAAGTGGTCTCTCAGAAGAGCCACTGATGTGGTTTGTTTTGGTTTTTTTTCTTCTGAACTTCCCATTGCTCTGCTTAATGATTCAGGGCTCTCACCTTGTCTGTCATCCAATGTACAAGTAAGCATGAGGTGCTTCAGTTGTTGTCATGTCAGGAGCATGGGGGACTTCTCCCTGTCACTCGACCGAAAAGCACATTAAAGCCGGTGTGTGCTCAAGGGGTAGTCTTCAGCCCTTTTACCAAGATCCTTTCCACAACTTGTCCCTAGTAACAGTCACAGCAACGAACCTCCTCCTAGACTATCTTAAAGCCAAAAGGATAAAAAAGGATAAAAAAAAGGATAAAAATCCCTACTGGATTGTTATTCATCTGAGGCATTCAGTATTTTGCTGGCCATTTGAAAATCCATGTCCCATCCGAAGTTCCCTATGTCCTTAGCCTCAGCAGCATGCTGGGATGGTGAGTTCCTCCATCTCAATGCTGCAAATTATGTTTGGAGAGTGTTCCCTGTGGTCGTGATATTTCACCCAAAGAGAATGGTGGAACATGTCAAAATGTACTTGAAAACTTGAAAATCAACAAGTGGTAGCCAGTGTGTTCAGGAGGAACAAGCCAGAGTCTGTAAACTGTACTCTAAAAGCAGGTAACATAATCTCTCTCCTCCTCAGGGGTACAAGATGGATGATCTTTTGACCTCCTACATCAGCCAGATGTTAACAGCCATGAGCAAACAGAGGAGTGCAAAGGGTAGCAAGTGAACTGCAAGAAGCCACTGGCAAGTGGCCATGAGGCTAATTCATCAGCTGAGGGCTGTGGGATACCCATGCAGCTGGGGGAGAACCTTTGCCTCCCAGATGTGGAAGATGAGCCGAACACCATCAGGGAGTTCGCTGGACTCTGACCTTGAGGGCTCTGATCCCACCTCCCCTTCCAGCGAAGATGACTATCTCTGACCTTCTATTCTCCTTCCTCACCCTGCATCCTCACCCCATCTTACATCTCAAAGATTTCCAGGGGACCCCACCACTTTCACAGAGTGACTGAGCAAAGACACTCCAGAGCTTGCCTGAACCCAGAGGTTGGCAAAGGCTCTTGGAAGAGGATTTGTGTGTGTTTGTGTGTGTGTGGCTTGCTTTGGTTTTGTTTGGATTTTTTTCTTAAATATGAAAGCTATAAGAATGCTAACAGATTTTTGGTAAGGTTCCGGGAATTTCGGGTTTGAAGAGGAATAACAGAGCTCTGACCCATGTAGGAAAGATGTCCAATGAACACTGCAGGGCTTGGTTTTGGGGTTTTTTGTCATTACAAAACAATATGTTGTGTTCTTAAGAAGGACAGAAAGAAAAAGCAGGCTGGAAAGAGCACATTTTAACTAGGAATCAGAATAAACAAACTACTGATTGAACAGGCTAGAATACTAAAGTTCTGTCCGTGCAATGCTGGAAATATTTAAAGAACAAATTTTAAAGTTTTGTTTCTTCTTCTATTTATTTTTTAAAATATTAAAAAGGAAAAAAAATAATCATGCATTTCGTGCCGGTATCTGGATGCTGACTTGGGGCTAAGGTAAGGGTGACCAGAACATTCCCTCACCCAGGGAATGCCCAGAGCCGTGACTGCCAGAGGCTGAATAAGACACATCTTTCCCAACCTAAAGGCTCAACTGGAAGTGAAGCTTGGAAGATGAATTTTCTCCTTTTGCCCCCTTTGCCCAGAAAAATTAGCCCTGGGAGGACTTTTACTGCAAGCTTCCATATGGATGTAGGGTTTTTTAAGACCCCATGCTTGGAAGACTAAGGCCAGGCCTATGTTGAGCTGTAATTCAAACATGAACTTGGCCATTTGGTTTGTAACAGCTGATGACTTTATTGTACTTTCGTGTGTGTTGCTGTATAAAGCAGCTCTTTGTGAGTCCCAGCTGGACTTGAACCACTCACAGCAAGGGCAGACCCTTGATTTCAGTGGGCTTTTCTCCATCTTTGATTTGCTATAATAATATGCTGTCTGTTTGTACCATCTTCCACCCAACGCCATGCAGTGCAGACCAGCCTGCTTTGGAGCAGAGATGGGACCTACTGGAAGAGAGGAGGCTGAAGCCATGTTGTATCTGGAAGGACGCAGGGGAAAAAGCCTGGGGGTGCCTTTCTAAAATCCAGGTTTCAAAGGAGCATGTGGCTGGGTGGGGGGGTATCAGGAGAGGTGACAATTGTCCACCAAGACCTCACTAACACTGAGTGGATCTCAGTAAATGTGTGAGACTTCTCTTGGTCCCATGTGTTGGGCTGAGTTTGACTGCTTTCATAGAAGTCCATATTGTGAGGTGTCCATATTGTTCTGTTAAGCTGAGCTGGGCTCAGCTCTCCAACACCATGGTGTGCCAGGCAGAATTGGCAGTGCTGCCTATCAGACCTCAAGGACTGTGACATCCAACTGGGATGCAGCAGTGACTTAGGACTTTGGTTGCTTCATCAAAGTGAAAGAGGTGCTGTACAGGTATTCACTAGACAGACAGGGCTGCTAGGAGATCCCCTTTCTCTGCCATCCCTACCCAAGGCTACACGGGGGACCAAGCTGCCTTCTCATCATCCATCTCCGATGTTTGTCCCCCTTCCCCAGCTGCCACCAATCAGCTGTCCCAGGAATCCCACCTGTTCTTAGACATGCTCATCATCACCACCACCATCACTGCTTTTTGTGAATCTCTGCCTCCCTGCCTTCCCTGCCTCCCACATCACACTTGGCAGATGATGCAGCACAGCAGTGTTTTCCAGAGCTGTACTGGGTCCTCTTTACACCACCTCCATATACATCCCTCCACTTACTGTTGGCCTCCCATGTACACCACTATTTGGGGGGATGCCAGGACTCTGTGTGCATGTGCCCGTGTGTCATATGTATTAGCACCTGCCGGCGTCTTTGTATTCACACCAAGCGATGTAAGATGAAAAACTTATGTCCAAGTGAAATACTCCAATTAAAAAGCATCAAGCGGCTTGTGGGAGGCTGTCCTGCACTGTGCGGTTTTGGTGGCATCTCCACGGGGAAGGGTGGGCTCAGGGCTCCTGGATTCTTGTTGTGGACAAGACTTCTTGCAGAGTGGAACTCCTGGTGAGAGTATCAAGCAATGGAGAGCAAACCATCAGTGTGCCTGGACTGGAAATTAATTGAAATGTTTTATTTTGGGATAAACACTGAAGTCCAGAGAGTCTCCATTGCTTGTCCTCTATGGCAAGGGCTGGATCTTCAAACCCAGTTTTGAGCTGAATCACTGGATGTAGGAAGTGCTAGGTGAAAAGTTTTTGTGTGGGAGTCAGACTACCAGCCATGTGTGTAAAAAAGTTGCCAAACCCTGCTAGCTGTGAAGCAACAAAAATAGTAGCTGAGATGTGAGAGAGTGTAAGGCATTAAAGGAGATTAGAGGTGAAATTGGCCAGGATCTGCTTGGGCAAGGCTGCTGAGGATGAGGAAGGTGAATACAGGGAGTTACCACTGCATAATGGCCAAGGAGCAGCTACATACATATATCAAAGTGCATTGAGGTGGCTTTTCCCAAGACATACTAAAAGAAGCAGTTGGGGGACCACAGCCAAGTCCCTCACTTGAACACCACAGGACAGTCTATGGAATCCATGGTGCACACCACACTCAACCCACACACTCCCCATCTCCTCTATTTGCTACTCACATACCTCCCCATGAGTGGTACCCACAACAAATTATGAACCAGCTATGCATGCAGGGCATGGGGAAGGGCATTTAACACCATCCTCTCTCTGTGCTTCATAGATCTGTAGATGCTCTACAACAATTAGCCCTTTTCAAAAAGAGGATGTTTCTTTTTTGCATTTCTAGCCTCCAAAATACTCCAAAGTTACAACTTGTGAAGGCTTGATTGCTTCACAGCACAGATAATATAATAATAATAATAATCTGAAATAATCTGAAACCTAATGCTTCTCTGTCACAATTCACTTGTGATAACTTATTTAACAAAAGGCTTATGTATGATAAATTGTCTATAGCATGAATCAGGTAAAGACTACTATTTTCTTTCCCTTTCCCAGTTTGCCGAAATACGAACGAAACAGGATAGGAGAGCTAAAATGTATTTAAAACAGCACTTGCAATTTACAAAAAATGTATTCTTATTATCTGTTCAAGTAGAAAGTTATGGCTTAAACCTGAGAGATTCTTACATCCCCCTTACAGAACAGGGCATAGACCCCCTCCCCATTGTGTGCCAGCAGCCACTGGGAGAAATGAAAATCCAAATAAATCGTGGGGTGTAGTACAGCTATGCAGACCTTCCCAAGGGAAAAGCAAATAGGACACACTTGGTGGGACCAGTTCACACGCAGCTCAATCTTTCTGAAGAAAAGAGGTGTGTTACTGGACATAATAGTCCCAGTAGCTACATGGCCAAGGCACCAAAAAGTCCTTCAGCCCCCATGGGAAAGATATTTCTTCACCCACAGTGAAGGGGAAGAGACTGTTCTGTTAGGGTTTATGGCAGAGCAAGATTGAGGAAAAGGAAAACCAAAGCTGACTCTGCCTGTGTTATAGAAAGGTACAGATCTTACTGACCCAGCCAGCAGCACCTGACCTTTATGGTGGGGCTAGTGTGCTCTTTGGGGTAGAGGAGATCTGCAAGGAGGGAGGTAGTCTGACAGAAGGAATCTGAGCAGCTGTGAATAACAATTGTAGGATGCTCAGATGTTTGCAGCATGTGTAAAACACAGCTGTGGAAATAGAGGGCTTACACATGGCAGGAATGATTTCCCTATGAGATGCCAGTGGTCCCAGGGGTAAATGATGGCTTCCACGTGGTTGCTGCGTCTCACCATGGTGCACAGTTAATTCATGGCTGCAACTCCATTTGTGCTCTCCTACACCCCAGGGATCACTGCCAGGCACAGGAATGTGATAAAAGCTATGGGACAGGAAGATCAGTGCTCATCTCCAGCAGGGTCACGAAGACAAATGGCTCCTCTTCACCAGGTAGATCTGAGCCACTCACAGCTGGTCTCCGCAGTCTCATTGAGATGGCAGGTCCACATTCCCTCTCTGCCCATGTCAAGTCAGGGCAGCAGGCATGTCGCTGAGCTCTGGAAAAAAGGATACAGAGTGAGCTGCCAAAACATCTGCATTTGTTTTGACAGCCATCGTGAGCAAACAGAACCTGGATGAAAATGCGTGCAGCCCATTGTCTGGATGATAGCTCCATGGGTGCAGAAACATGGCCCATGGGAGCCAATCCCACCTTGCCTTGCAGAACCAAGAGTACTCAGTGCATCCAGGATCTCTTTTTCACAGCATCACAGAGTAAAGCGTACTCGAGGGGACATCTAGAGGTGTCTGCCCCAACCTCTGCTTGAAGCAGGGGCAACTGGATTGAGCTGCTCAGAGGTTTGAACATAGAATCATTGAATCATAGAATGGTTTGGATTGGAAGGGACCTTAAACCATCTAATTCAAGCCTCTCTGCCATGGGCAAGGACACCTTCCACTAGAGCAGGTTGCTCAAAGCCCCATCCAACATGGCCTCAAACACTTCCAGGGATGGGGCAGCCACAGCTTCTCTGGGCAACCTGTTGCCTTACCACCCTCATGGAGAAGATTTCTTCATTTCTCTTTATATTTAGTAAAAATTTCCAAGACTGTGGCTTGTGCTGTTGTCACTGCATATCCAAGAAACTTCTGACTCCCTCTTGTCTGTATCCTATTAAATGGTTGCAGATAGTGATAAGGAGTCCCTTGACCTTCCCTGCCACTGTGCAAACATAGATCTCAAATGCCCTGTCCTCCAGCTTAGTGGCCCCAGTGGGCTTACTTCCATTTGCCACAATTTGCTTGGTACTGGGGAACTTGCAATGGACCCAGTGCCCAGACATGACCTCACCAGTGTTAAACAGAGTGAAAAAATCACTGCCACCTACACTTGAGGCTGAGATAAACCAGAATGCATCCTTAATCATAGTTTAGACATCCATCACCGACCCATCCATCAGGACCCCAGTGCCCCCATAGGGACCACCCTGAGTGGGACACAGGAGCTCTCCTTGCCCTGCTCACCTGTTCTGAACTTGTTGTAGGTGCCACTCTCTAGCACCGGGTTACTGTCACGGGCACAGCATGAGAAATTCCGCTCTCGCCACCTGAATGGGGAAAAGCACCTGGGTCAGGCCATGGCTTGCTGTGGTCTTCCTCACAGATCCTGCTGCATTGTACACCTTTTTCCTACTTTGTGGGGGCAGATAATTTGGGATTTTCTCAGGTCCTTACCAAGAAAGGACTCCAGTGCATGTCTAAGCATCCACACTTCACGTATGCAACAGCATTTTGAAGGTAAATTCATGACTAAGCCCTGTTTTCTAAGTAAGATTTAAGAGCTCAAAAGCCCCAGAAATGTTTGCAGCCACTAGTTCTTAAGCAGCCAGGGAACTTTAAAACTCATGATTTTGGTGTTTTCATAAACTTGACAAAGAGGACCACTCAGGGCACTGAGGCACTGCTGATGGCCCTTTGGTCCCAGCAGTGTTGGGAATGCCCTTGCTACAAGGCCAGCCCAGCAAAGTTTGTTGTTTGGTTTGCCCAGAAGAATCCACAGGGCCTGGGAAATGCATGCACAACGTAAACACAAGCCCGGAGGAGACGGGCATGGGAAGGTCTAATGGTGGTGGTGATGCTTTACAGAGGTGATTGTGAACCACCCTGACACCTGCAGCCTTGAAAACAAGGTGAAAACTGCTAAAGCAGGACCTGAGGAGAGCAAAGCAGTGTAAGAGGGGAAGGAAGGGAGGGAGCTACTTTGTCTTGGGAAGGGAAAAGCGTGGATGCCCAACAAACATGCCTGTACAGCTGCTAGTTCGTTACTTTTTCAAGTTGCTACTAATTCATTTCTTCACTATCTCAGAGCAATATTAGCACTCCGACCTTTTCCTGTGCTATAGCAAATCACAGGTAACAGCAATCCAAACTGCTCACCCAGGAGCTTCCCAAACCTTCCATTTGCTGTCATCTTCAGCACAGTCATGCTGCTAGCACCCTGCAAGAAAGCTCCCCTGGACTGGGTGCTCTGATCCTTCCACCCACAGCCAGCCAGCTGAATAGCTGAGCCCAACGCATCCTGCTTTCTTTGGGCACTACTGGGATGAGAGCATAGGCACATTCCTCATATAACTGTGGCAGAACAGAACATCCAGAAGCCCAACGCAACCTGCTGTGGTGAGCCTGTTCCGTGAACCCCAGATTTCCTAATGAGCTTTGACAGAGTTGAAGGAAACAAAATGAGGTGGGTGTAACACACTCAGATATTTTCATCTGGGAGGATGGATATCCTCAGGGGCTCTGGCATACTCAGACAGAGAGACAGGGAGAGACTTCCTTGCAAATCAGTCCAATGAAACATTGTCTAAACAGTAATAATAATCAGTTCCTTTCTCAGCTTCGATAAGTTGTTTATGTTGCTAGTGTAAATCCACCACTTCTCCAACGAATCTTGAGGGCAGATAGTGCCTGAGCTGCCAAAATGAAAAGGGTAAATGAGAGCAAGCAGGAGAAGCAAAGAGGTTTGGGGGACTTCTAAGGCTTCTTCCCATTTCTGGAAGGAAAAGTTCATGTTCTCAAAAGTAGTTTTAACCCCTCAGGTCACCTGAAAACATTTCTCCTTCCCTCCACCTAGAGCAAAAGATCAGGTTAGGATGGCCACTAGCAACTTGGTACTTACCAGTGCAGAGCAAAGATGAGGGAGATAAGGGGCACAGAGGTCAGATCTGTCAGGATCCACATGATATTGTACTGCTGTGGAGTCTGAAAGAAAACAACAGAGGTTGCATCCACCACCAAGGACCACAAGATATGCAAAAAAAGTTACTCAAGTTCTTTCTTACTGCTCAAATATGTCCATTGAGCTGCCTGGTTTGCATCTGCAGCAACATCCCTTGGGTGTTCAAAGCATTTCATGGCATTTTGAACTGGCCACTCACCATTGGATGTTGGTGGCAAATCATCATCCTTCATAAAAGCAGGTCTGTTGGGTGGCCAAGAAGACTGTACCATATCATAGTGGATATACCAGGGACCTCTTGTTTGTACAGGCAGGCCCTGCACTTCTCTCTGTTTCCCTCCAACAATAACATCAACTGGTGGCATCTCATTTTCTCTGGCAAAACTGCCCTTTACTGAACACCACAGAGGGTCTGGAGTGGCTTCTGCCTTAAGTCTAAGAGCATCTGAGGATTCCTCCTTAGATTGGACCTCCACCCAACTTTAGAATGGACTGAAAACACTGCAGTTCTCTGGATGGGAGACTGTAGATTGTAAAATCTACTTCAAGAGTGTGAAGCCAATTGTTCAAAGTTCTTAGGCTGCAGGGACTCTTGTGGGACCACTAGCCCAGGTGCTTCCCGGTCCTAAATGTTGTCCAAGGCAGAATAACAAATGGAAAAACTATATGAAAATTCCTCCCAGCAAGGAAAGGTTATTTTTACAGTTGTTTCCCTTGGACTTGTGAAATAAGACCAAGTTTGAGAACGGCAGTGGGAAACCCTGGGAAACGAGAAACTTTTGACAAAGGTGCTTCAAAGAGCTTGGAAATGGAAATCCTCATGCACCAGCTTGTGCTCTCAAAGGCCCTTCCTGCACAAGTCTTTTCCCTCATCTCAAGGCCAAAGGTGCAAATCCTAACAAGTAGGGTGTTTCTACCTGAGCCAGGAAAAAACAGGAGAAGGGTATGTTAATACCTGCAGTGGCTCAGATGTTCCAGGTAAGCCAGGTTTCAACTCAGGTCCTTCTCATGCAAAGGAGCCTTTAAAGGATGCTTTATCCATGTGTGAACTTGCCCATGGTCTCCAAAGACAACCATAAATATCCCAACCCTACTTCTCACCCCTGGGACAGAGAAGACTTTCACTTACCATGAGGAAGAGTGGCTGGCTGACATTGTTCAGCAAGTGGACGGCATTGGTTGTCACAGAGTGTGCCCCAGAGCACCATGCGAGGGAGAAAAGCCACGGCTCATTGACCACATAAAGGTTGGTGGTGATGTTTGACTCTGCATATTTCCTTTAAAAGACCAAGAGGCAATAACCTTTGTTAAGCAAGGAGGTTAGTGTTTCTTTCAGGCTTACTCGAGGAGATTCAGGAAGATCATGGGAAATTGTTGTAATTTTCCATAGGAAATTATTTCTTTAGGACCTAGATAAGGAACATAAATGAAAGTCAACCAGACAATACCAAATCATTAACAATTCGTTAATACAGAATAGCTGGATTGCTGGAAAAAAATGTAGATAAAATTCCCAAAGGGTCAAAACTTTTCTAACCCTTCTGCCATATGAATCAATGTAACAAAGTGTTTTTAAAGAAGGTTGTCCTTCCAAGCAACAAGCAATAGGGGAAATGGCCTCAAGTTTCACCCGGAAAGGCTGAGTATCAGGAAAAGTTTCTTCACAGAAAGAGTTAACATTGGAAGGGTAAGCATTGGAATGGGCTGCCCAGGCAAGTGGTGGAATCATCATCCACCAGGTATTTAAAACACGTAAATGTTACACCTGGGGACATGGTTTAGTGGTGGGGTTTGCAATGCTGGGATAATGTTGGCCTTGATGGTCTTAGAGGTCTTTCAAATGTAAAGGATTCTGTTATTCTATAATCTCCCCATAGTGTGTTCAAAACCATCTTGAAACTGGCCGCTCAAGTTTGTTGTTTGCTGCATCAACTTATCATTTCTCAAGTTTTTATAAGCTATTGAAACTTAAATGAAGTAATTTCATTCTTTCTAGAATGGTAAAGTAATGTATCATCAAGATTAGCATTTATAAATCTACCTAGGATCTATCCAGGATTTACCCAAATGTGTCTACCTAGGATTTTTTTCAGCCTTTCAGTCTGGAGATGAGAAGGCTCTGAGGAGACCTTAAAGGAGCCTTCTAGTACTTAAAGTACAAGAGAGCTGGAGAGGGACTTTCTACAAGGTTGTGGAATGACAGGACAATGGAGAATGGCTTTAAGCTGAAGGAGGGAAGGTTTGGATCAGGAATTAGGAAGAAATTCTTGACTTTGAGGGTGGTGGGTCAATGGAACAGGTTACCCAGAGGGGTTGTGGACTCGCCATCCCTGAAGGTGTTCAAGGCTGGGCTGGATGAGGCTCTGAGGAACCTGGTCTAGTGGAATGTGTTACTGTCCATTGCAGGGGGGTTGGAACTAGATGATCTTTATGGTCCCCTGCAACCCAAACCATTCTGTGATTCCATGATTCTGTGATTTTATATCCTGTGACAACTATAATTGAGAAAACATGAACATTACTCTCATCCAAAGGATTAAACTTTTTCCTTTCTTCTTCATGTCAACTGGATTTCAATGGGTTTGTGGAAAGAGCAAAAATCCTATTTACAAAAGAAGAGCTGGACAGGTAAAGCTGGTGTGTTTTTTGGTGATTTCTTGGGGTTTTTTCCCATGTGAGAGAAGCACTTTGGAAATTCCTGCAATGAACGTGGAGCCTTCCATCATAGAAATTACATTTTCAGTGTGTCACATGCGAGAGAGTACTGGTAGTAACAGAGACATGAAATGACCTCTCCAAAACACCAGCAACAAGAGGATGATGGTCTCTCACCACAGCATTATGCACTCACACTGATTTTTGTGGAAGAGCTATGGGAGGTTAAATAGTTCATTCTCCATGGTTTGGTGTTGGTGGGACTGAGGATGGCATGAATAGAAAGAGAAGAAATCAGGGGACAACTGTGTTATTCTACCAGAAAACCCTCAGATCCTGGTCAATATGGAACTGGGGGCAGGGGCATTACATGTGTCATCTCTTAGCTAACAGTAGAAGTGAACTGCAGTCTGTCACCTCTAAAATACATTAGGGATGGCCACTTGATCTAAAGGACTTCTTCACAAAATGCTATAGATTCTGAAACCGGTCACTGGAGGGAGACATTTCCCCATGCATGAGGCAAACATAGTCCAGCTGCAGTCCAAAGACAATATTTGGGCCTGAAACCTACCGGATATCTTCACTGGACATTTCAGTGTAGACGAGGTTGAGTTTGACAATATTGCTCTTTAACAGGTCTTGAATTGGTGCCTTTTTGCCTATCGTGTGCTGAAACCCAGGAGCAACAGATTGAACAAAGGACCTCATGTTGTTATTCAGCCATAGGACCTGCAGGCAACAAGAGGAACCAGTGAATTCTCAGCAGAAGAATTCATGCCCACAATGTGCCCTACTGTTCACACAAACCCCATAAAGATAACGCCTTGCGAGGCTTAACCCAGCCTGTCAAATGACGTGTTTCTCCCAATGATCAAAGAACATTTCGATGCAGGGTAAAAACTTGCAAGATACTTTCATCAAGAAATAAGCATTCACTGTTCCTTGTTTAACAACTGGAAATCAGTGAGTATGTTTCACACAGATAAACAAAAGATGTGGTGTTAGAAATTAATGAAAAGACAGCTTTGGTTTATGGAAAACAAAACAGAAAATATTCTGTTCTCTCATTCTTCCAGCATGGAACTAAAATTCTTCAGGAGATACAGATCGGCGTAACTCCTCAGACATCAATGGGTACGTAACCTGTTCACATGAGTTTAGCATTCATCTATTGCCAGGGGGAGGAAAGCAATAAGGGCTCCCAATTCCAACTCTGTATTTTAATTTGAGCCTGTATTTTAATTTAATTTTATGCAATATATAAAACAAGCATGGGTAGCAGGGAGTAGATTGACATTATTACAACAATGAAAGGGCACTGTTTGTGGGCTAAGGCATCAGCTGGTATATATACTGCCTTATTTCCTTGTGCTGCCAGGAAGGTTACACCATTTTGTACCTGATGAGGAATTAATAGTAGAAATATACTCCAAATGGTGCTTTTTAAAACAAGTGAAATGGAAGGGGCCAACTTTGTGCAGGTGAAATCAGGCAGGGTATGACCTCAAAATCCCAATTTTGGAGAGCAAGAAAAAGGGATATGGACTGAGGCCACCTTACCAGATGGGGTCTAATCCTCGACTCTTTGAGAATGACTTCCAGAGTTCTGCTTATCCACAAGTTCCTGTAAGGATGTTTTTCTGGAGGGCGGTAGAGATCAAATATCACAAGTTTACTGTGAGTGTCTGCAAGGCGCAAGAAATTACTTAGCTTGTAAATGGACTGATTCATTGCCTGGTTTTGATCTGCCTTTGACAGTGAGCCCATGAATGAAAATGGTTTGTCCTAGAAATACACAGATACAAAAAAAAAAAAAAAAAAGAAGGGAAATCAATCAGACAGTTTGTTGTAGGAATCAGCTGCATACAAAAAACATGTGTTTGTAAGAGAGGGAAAAAGTTTGATGTCAATCCTCAACAGGTAGGGATATTTTATTTTGTTTAGCTCTTCTACATAAGAAATGGGGGAAATCAACCCAGGCGGTGAGGACACTGCCTCGGAGACCTAAATTGCATAGTTCACAGCTAGCTCTGCTGTGCTTCTCTGTCCCACCTTGTCAGCTCTGAATATTATGCACAGCTCTTGTCTTCTCTCCCGAGCTCGTGAATTCTGCTGTAAGGTGACACAAGAACACCCATCAGTCAGTTTTAATAGGTCTCCTAAGCCTAAAGGCGAAGTGGACAAAACAAAGATCCAAACTGAAGGATTTCTACAGACTTCTTTGAGTTTTGGCTCAACCAGTAATCCTTCTTCTGACACTGATGCTGTTAAGTAGTAAGCAGCTGGTGTCTTTCTACATCCAGTTCGTGATAGTCATAGGAGACCTTTCTTCAAAGCTCATCTAGTCCAACTCCCTTACAATGAACAGGGGCATCTTCAACTGTATCAGGCCGCTCAGAGCACAATCCAACCTGACCCTGAATGTTTGTAGCCCTTTATGACACTTACCTTAAGGAACCATGTTCCAGCATTCAACTTCTGCAGGGTATCCCAGGAGAATAATGCAGCATTTTGAGCCGTGTCATTAGGGTAGACCTCTTTGATGTTAGTTGTCCTCTTCAAGGTGTCATCATGCATGAGGAAAGGAACTCCATCATAGCTGTTGGAGAGCAAGAGTTCAGGTCACCTGAGGTGCAGATTCATTCATGGCATGAGCAGACTCATTCCAGGTCAGAAGAATACGTGGGCCACCATGAATGCAGCAGTATGGCCTCCCTCAGTGCACGGACTGCGAGAGGGTGGAAGGCTGAGGCTCAAGACACCGGATTATTTCCAGCCTAAATACTGCTAGGTTACCTCAGAGAAGTCACGCCTGTCTGTGCCTCAGTTTCCTTAAGGGCAACATGGAAACAGTAACCTTTGTGGCTGCCAACTCCGACAAAAATGGATAGTTACTTATGGTTGAAATCTCTTTTTGCTGACATCAAAGTGTTTCTACAGTTTTCAGAGGACTGAAGTCTAAGTAGATAGTGATGGAAATGCACAATTTTCTCTTGTAGAAAGGTCTAGATAAGTAGAACGTTTAAGTGTCAATGTTTTTCTCATTCAGTGTCTGGAAACTGCTCATCCTGTACAGAATATTAGCAGTTCATGGCAATGAATCCACCAGACAAAGGTAGTTAAAGATCTAATAATTAGGACAACACTGTCACAAGTCTGAACACAATTTCTGTTGGTTTGTAGACCTGATATGACCCTCATTGTAACCTGGAAGTCAGACTAGAGTAGTGACTTGTCTTTATACTCTGGCAAGCATTTAAAATATAGTGTAGAAATAATGATTGTTAAATCAATAGCTGCAGCTTATTGACGTGGCTGAGAACGACTGTGCCCTACAGCCCCTATCATCACATGTCAATTGAGGGACCCTGTCCCAGCCATCAGTAAAACCTAATTGCTTGGAGCTGCATGTCTCCAAAGACCCCTCTTAGAAGAAGCAGCATATATTTTTTAGAATATAGTGTTTTTCCCTCACCTAATGGTGACATCTGTTTCAAGACCATCCCCACCATGCTCAATTGTCTTCTGAAATGACATCTCAGTGTTTTCTGGTGCCAGCTGAAAAAAAAAAGCACATGAGCAAATAATTTTCAAACACACTCAGGAGGACTCTGTAAGTAGTTTCTGTCTCTTTGTAACACCTCTGGTTTTTATTAAGAGAGAATCATATTGTTAAAGTCTACTATTTGTTTTCTTCCACTTTACCCAAACTCATCTTGTTGTAGAATCATAGAAGCATCAAATGGTTTGGGTTGGAAGGGACCTCGAATATCATCCTGTTCCAAACCCCCTGTCATGTCCTTCCACTAGACCAGTTTGCTCAAGGCCCCATCCACTTTGGCCTTGTCCCTCAGGAACAGAATTATCCTTGTAAGCAAACTCATACAGTGATGCCTCTGGCATGCAGTCCCAACTGGACATGTCTGCATTTCCACCCTCCACAAATTTCATGAAGGTGGGCGGGGGTGGGGAAAAACAATGGAAGATGATGATGAAGGTAGCAAGGACACATAATGAAGAAATTACATAAAATAACTTCTCCAGACCTACCATTGGTGCTCCACGGTGTCCAATGAGAGCTGGCTTTGGTCCAAGTGTTCCCGTCTCTCTGATGCAAGGAGAGTACATCCCCAGAGGTATCAAGAAAAGAAAGAGAAGGATAGCCAGGTATGGACCAATAATTATCACCTGAATAACTGAAAGAATTTGAAGGAGGAAGGCTAGAGTTAATCCAAGAGGTAATGTATGAGTTTGCCTTGCAACCTGACTTTTAATACAGCCCTCCAGCTAAGCAGCTACTGGGCTTTTTCCCATCCCTTTTTCCATCCCTTCTTCCCCTTCCTTTCACTTTCTCTCCAAACAACACAACCAAGGAAAATGAAGTGGTTAAAGCAAGGACACAGGCTGTTTAAGTCAGGACTGCAGGTTTTATGCTTTAATTACAACTCATTATGCCTTACAGCAAGACACGGCTTTAATTTCTTTTTTTTTAGAGGTGGTGCAATGAAATATCCTCTATCAGTAGAAAAACAATCCTCAACAAAAGGATGCTAATTTTTTTCTTACTCCGATAAGAATAAGCATAATTTTGAAGTTTTGTTCCCAATGAAGAAGAGGAAGGACCTTTCACCATCAGCTATGTTACATCTCCTTATGGTGAATACTTCCCTGGTTCATTCAGATTGTTGCCAGTGACCTTCTGTGTGTGACCTAGAGAATCCTACAGACTCTAAGAACATGGATATTATCAGAAACCTGCCAATTCATTACCTACAATCTTCTCTGGAGTCTGTTGACACATCGCCCAAGAGCCCCAGAGACCTCAGGAACTGAAACAGTTCCTCTGAGAAATGAGCACCTATGCACCAACATCTCTTTTTTGAATGGGTACCACGACCCCTCTGCATGTTGTGCCAGCGGCTCTGAAGGAATGTGGGCTTACACTAAGATGTTGATGTATTGAGCCGGAAGTACATCAGGCATGGTGGTATGCCAGGTCTAGGATACCTGCATATTCTCCCCCAACCTCCCCAGCTGTAGTTCAATAAGAAAAATCCTGAACAGGAAAAAAATGCTTTCACCAGCCCGTTCTGTCTGTGATTTTTATTGCAAATCAACATCTGCAGATGGGTGTCATGTAGATAATTTTGGCTATATGGAGAGACAAGGTCAGAGAAAAACAGCCAGTCCCAGAGTCAGGCTTTCTGCAGCTGTTCCTGGCATCTGGCTTTGTGCTTACAACACTTCGTCATACTTCCTAGAAGTGGATAGGAACTTCCCATGAGACAACACTAGGAACTGATCAAAAAGTTCTTTCCCCTATCTCAGCTGGCTTCTCCTGAAATACAATACTCTGCAGTGGTTTGACTGACTAGACTGGAGATCCCTTCTGACACACCTGAGCTGAGTACAGCAAGCAAGAACCAGCCAAGAGAGCTACCACTGGCTGCTTTCTCTTGCAGAAGGCTAAGCAAATTTTCACACATGACTCAGAACATGGCTGCTTCTGCTAATCTCCTCCCTCTGCTAATAATCATTTCAAGGCAGGTCACTGCCTCAGTACAGGGCAAAACTATGCAAGGAGGCACACAAACCACTAACACACTGGGGCAGAAACAGAACAGTGCACAGCCCAAGCCCCAGCCCTGATAATTTCCCTGGAATATGCAGAATTTACAAGTCTCCTCCAGCTGGTGTTCAGGTGTGGGAGCAAAGGGGATCCTGCGTGCCTCTTTTCCCAAGCTGATATACTTCTTTTGTAATACAGGGATCGGGAAGCAGAGCTGCTCTACCTTTCTTATCTGCTCTGATGGCATGAAGAGCCACGGGCCAGGACAGGAGGACCATGATGGCGATTGCCCCTATATGGAGATAGGGAGCTGTGATCTGGCAAGAAGAAAAAAGCATTTTAGTCAAAGGATGAACTGTGGAGATGGATGGAAACAAATCCCCAACACAGCTACAGCCTTACACTTGGATGGGCTCCTACTGCAGATACCAGCAGTTCAACCACTCTCTTGCACCTGTGTTGGATCCACCAAACACCTCAGGACTTGAAGGAGAGACATGTGGCCCCAGCCAGGCCAGGAAGGAATGCTCCTTAGACTGAGGAATGCTCTTTACTGCTTTCCTTTCTCCTAAGTCAGCTGAAGGGGACACAACTATCCTCATCCATGAGGACATGATTGCCGTTACTGGTATGCCATAGTCTATGAGCATCTTCCAGTTTAACCCAATCTAAACCATTCCAATCCAATCCCATCCAGGTAATAGTTGTCTCCACACCACACTGAAGTTAAATCATTAAACTGATGTCAACAAACCTGAGTGATAAAATGTGGTATTTACATCTGTATGAAACTAACTACTGTGGTATAAGAGGAGCAGATAAATTAGATAATATTGCTGGACAGATATAGTCATTAGATTTGATTTCTTTACTCCTAAAGATTAAAAAAGAAGATCATAAGCAAAAGATCACTTCTATGGTTATCATGAATGCATGGATAGAGTTGGAAACCATACAGAAGTAGTTTTTGTACTGACTCTGAATGGTTGCTGGTATGACACGCTTTTCGTAAAACTAGGCAAATCTGAGCAAGAAATAGCCCATCATTTTCTCATGCTCAACAGAACCCTGTGGTGAATGTTTCAGCCAGAACTAAGAACTAGTAAGGCATGTGCTAGGAAAAAAACTATCCAGAGGCAAGTCTTTCCTACTGCTTAATCCTAACTCTGATTCTTTAAGCTGCAAGGGCTCAAGAAAGCATCAGTCATTAAGGGAAGTTATTGCATGTGATACTGCCTGACTCAGATACTTGATACCAACATCGCTCGACCAGAAGCAGTATTCAGTTGCACAAAGAGAGGTGCCATACGAGATATCCAGAATACATGAGATAGATTTGCAGGGCTAATGGACATGACACAAGATCTACAAGAGATTCATGTCGTTTGGGAATAGCCATTGGAGGTCATCTCAAAGGGCATGAACAACTGAAGTAAAGAGCACCTGTGTGGAACCCAAAGGCTCTTGTGTCTCCTTCTCCTCATCCACATCCTCTGGTGTCTGTCAGGGGAAGGAGAAGCTGATGGTTTCTCATAACCTTTGCCAGTGCATAGCCCAATGGTTAGCAAACTCTATAGAGCAGGAATGAGCAATTAACCACACCCTACAAACACCACATTTTTGATTCCTCTTCCAGTCCATTTGCATTGTTCTCCCAACCTTCACAAGCATTAAGCCACATGGGGAAGAGGAAATAGACCCAAATAACATGGAATCATAGAGTATTTTAGATTCTGCAAAGCAGCTGTGTAGTTAAAGGGTACATACTACTTCTTTATCAATACAAGTGGGGACCTGGATGCTCAGACTCTGAACAGCACTGGGCAGCTCTTGCCTCTATCTTCGGATCTGGTGAGATTTGAGGAGGCAACAATCATGCACTCTGACCTCCTGCATCCAGCATACTGTCCCACCTGACAGTAGTGTTTTCCACCTGCTCCCTAAAAACTCAGTGCTGTCCTGCCCTCAGGAGTTGAAGCTCTTCTCAGTCACAAAGTTCTGAAACCATGCCAATGCTAAATCTGCTGTACTGACAGAATCTGATGAGAGAGTAAGTTCTTGCTCTGGTAACCCTACAAGCCAAATGGGTCTGTTTACCTTCCCTGGACAGCTGAAATTTAACAGTATACCTACAATATTTCTGGGGAAACTAAAAAAGCTTTAACTTTCCAAACTGAGACACATAGCTTGAATCTCAGCCTCAGGTCTTGGCTTCCTTTGTCCCAACAGGAAGTCATAATAAAAGTTTACTCAGAACCACATACCTTGCCAGGAGAACCCATGTGAAAATCACCCACCATACAGAATATCTTCTATCAATTTTCACAAAATGTTTCTATAAACAAATTGTTCTTTCAAGCAGACGTCCCAACCTCTCTTACCTGGAATGACAGGCGGACAGTTTTCCAGTGTTGCCCCCAGAGTACAGTTAATGCAAAGAGGCATCCAACAGAGAAGCCCAGGACAAGAAAAGTACCAATCTGGGGACACAAAGAAGACACAAATCAGCTTCAGCATTTCTGCACAGGGTGTGCCACCCATCTGAGTCACAGGTTAATTTAAGCAGCTTGGTAAATTGTTTAGGATGCATGAGATTCATTATGTCAGTTCAGAGACAGAGAGATCCAATGGGACTAAAACCAGACCAACAACGGTATCAGTTGGCTTTTCTGTATGGCAAATCTGATCTCAAGAGTTGGTTATCCAACTAAGTCAGCCCTCAGGACTCCCTCTATAATCATTGGATAAAGAGGAATTTCCAGAGATGATCCATTCCTGCTTGCAGTATGATGGAACATGCCCCTCTCAGTTGAAATAGATGGAGCTAGGTGATCAGCTGAAATTAAATCCCAAACCTGCAGATGGAATTCATCACTTCCAAAGTCAGAAGTGACAAATTCCATCCAAAAAGGGACATTAACACAACTTCCTTATGCTATGTTGCAACAGCAACAGGAACCACAAGCAGTCCTATAATTAAGAAAGTTCACTTTTTAACCAAAAAGGTGGGGAGGTATCTCAGTCTATTTTTCAACTTCTTGTTCAGTTTGATGCAAGCATGGAGGTGATGGCAGGACTTTCTTGGTACATCATCTATCTGCTGGCAACTATGGGCAAGTAGAAATTGCACCAAGGCCCTATCAATCTTCAGGGAATCTTTTACAGATCAACATCTTAATAATCTATCTCTAATCTCTTGCACTCAAGAATGCCTCTTTTTTTTTCTTTTTTTTTCTTCTTTTTTTTTACAAATTATTCTGTGTCTTCTTGGTTCTTCTGGAATCACTGAGTTTCCATTACTTAAGTAAAGAAACACAGGATCAGAATCCACATATTCAGCTATTCCTTTCCACCTCAGGATTTGTAATCACATTACATTCTACCCTAAACTGCATGGCTAGATAAGCATTTGTTAAATGCCTCACATAGGCTTAAGAATTGCCTGTGAGGATGATTCTAATATGTAATTTTGCAGCAACAAGTCTCTGAGGATTTGTTTCTGTTTCTTCAAAACTCCAGGTGACATTTCCCAAACCATAGAATAGAATTAGAGAATTAAAGAACAGGTTGGGCTGGAAAGGACCTTAGAGATCATCCAGCTCCAATCATGGCAGGAATGCCACCACTAGATCAGATTCCTCAGGGCCCCATCCAGCCTGGCCTTGAACACTACCAGAGAAACATCCAAAGCTTAAAAGGCATAAGACACCAGGATGCCTTGGAAAAGCCATATTTCTCGTCTGCATAGAGTAGATACTTTTTTCACTGTTGCTGGGGTCTGCTACAAAAAAATTGCTGTGCTTCTTACAGAAACTTTGCTTTTGACTTCACGTTACCATATGTAGATGTGTCAAACATAGACATCTTCACCTGAATGAGTCATTGCAGGCATCTTTTAGAGTCAGTGGGGGGAAAAAGGTTCTTTGAGTGTGATTCATCTCATCTTAATTTAGATGCCTATGACCAAATGGATGAGTTGCATCCTCAGAGAGTTCATTTCCCTCCACTGAGTGCCAAGGCAGTTTGGTAATCAGCTCAGGTGGAGATATCATTCTTATGGGTATCTAAACCCTCATAAGATTAACCTCTTCCCTCTCTTCCTTCTCTCCCATAGTCTAAGAGGTTATTCATGCAAAGAAATACCACAGACTCAATTAATTTAAAGCAGATTAAGGTTACCAGAAAGCCCTGACTCTCCAAACCTTGTGACTCCAGTGCAGGTACAGCTGCTGACCTTCTGCAAGCAAACACATCGCGAGTACCTGGGAAATCAAGAAGAGATGGTATGCATCCTGGTGGAAGGTGATGTGTGTTCAGTGAGGTACTTCTGGAATGATTTTTGCATTGAGAAGTTACTTTACCCTAGGTCTTCCTGCACAATATCAAGGCTGTTTGTAGAAGTGTATGGAGAAAATTTATTGCTACAGTAAAAGTGCTTCTGAAATGGCTAAGCACATGTCAAGGCTGCCCTGCAAGATCAAAGACTATTTCATGGGTAACAGATAATTAGGTGCTTTGTGGTACTCACTTGCAATGATTTTTCTTTCTGAGTACAGACTCTGAAAGAGGAATGATGGCCAGTGTCAACTGCTATTGTATAAACCAATACAGCACTAACCGTAATTATTTTCTGTGCATTTGCTGTGATTAGAGGCATATAAACCATGGGAGAGAGGTCAGGGAATAAAAAATACCTCCAAAGCAGCACAAAAATACAGAGCAGACAGCAAAGGAGGCAATGTTCTCACAGTAACCACAGGGAGTGCAAGAGACAGGCACATCTCAGACAAGAGAAAACTGTCTTGGACATTAAATGACTCCAGGTTTTGGTAGTTGGCATGTTCCTTCCCTCTGATGGAAAGTTGGAGCCCCTGAAGATAGTTCCTGTGAAGCATGGTGCAAAACCCCAGCCAAGATGGGGGACAATCCAAGATGCCTTGAATACCGAGAAGTCAAGGATGAGCAAAGTGAGTCCATGGCTCTGATGGAGTTTCTTCACATTGCTCCAGACTTAAGCAACCAGTGAACATGGAGATTAATTTCTCCAAAAGAAGCACTTTGCAGCTGTGAAAATGCACAAGTACGTTTTAGAGAAAAGTATCTTTTAGTAGACATAAGTCCATAACTGAGGAGGATTATCTACAATGCAAGTCCCTCCAGATTATAGCATAGTGGGATTGTATGACAAGAGGACGTACAGGCTTAAGGGAAGAGGGTCTTCTCTCCTGAAAAACAACTGCAAAGGAAAGTACGTCATTTCTCATCCATCTATAAACAGCCTTTCCAGGATCATGCTAATTTGAAGCAAGACATAAGGCCAGGTTGGATGAGGCTTTGAACAACCTGCTCTAGCTGAAGGTGTTCCTGCCCATGACAGGAGGGCTTGGAACTAGATAATCTGGATGGTCCCTTCCAACCCAGACCATCTTATGATTCTATGATAATCTCAGTAGTGAATACAGATCAGCCCTTATGTATTTCTTGACACATTGGGATCCTTTAATGGAATCTTATACCTGGTACATGATGAGTAACCATGGGAGCAGTTGAGAAAGAACTGATATATTGGTAGAGAACCAGCCCCATTTAAGTACGCTATTTCAGGATAAAAAATGAGAGGAAAAAAGACACTCTACTCCCTTTCTGCAAGCAATGTTACACAGAGACCTGGTCCTTGCATAGCCAAACACTTAGAATATTCTGAGTTGGAAGGAATCCACAAGGATCATCAACGTCCATGTTCTGGCCCTGCACAGGATTACACCAAAAATCACACCACATGCCTGAGAGCTTTGTTCAAACTTTGTTCAAGCTTCTTGAACTCAGGGCACTCTGTCAGGCTGTGACCACTTCCCTGGGGAGCCTGTTCCAGTGCCCAACCACTGTCTGGGTGACGAACCTCAGTGATGAACAAAGACGTGGAGGCAGGCACTTAAGACACTCAGCTCACCTGAAACATTTGATCACTTAGATGTTCACAGCAGCTGGATTCAGGTCCTTACATTCACTTTCTGGCAAAAAACAGCAACTCAGAATTTGGTACCTTAGTCTCGTAGGGATGGAGGTTTGAGGTCACTTTTTGGATTTCAGTGTCAATGTACTATTTTGAGTTCTCTCAGCCTATGAATGGAGAGGCCACAACATATCTGAACCTCTATACTCTGTACAGTCACAAGCCACTTCCCCACAACCCTTAGAACAAATATGGTTGAACTACAGAGATGAAAATGCTATCTGTTGGTGTTTGAAAGTCTGAACAAGAAAAAATTTTCTTCTCCACTGAGCATGAACGGTTCTGTAATTAGACACCTCAGTTTAACCTTTTAGCCCTAATGGGGATGAGAAAATTGTCTTGGGGGATGATTGAACCATTGAATTAATTGAAATCGATTGTCTGAAAAAAATACAATTATATATGTGAATGAAGATCATCTTTGTACAAGTAGTACAAGTAATGCTATTTTGTGCAGCATTTTCTTTAGCCACTTGTGGTGGGTGGTCAGAAGAGTGTATGCTTCAGTGGCTCACAATAAGGTCATGGAAACAGGCTTGCAGGCTTCCATTGGGTGCCATCATTAGGAAAGAGGGTATAATGTTCATAAACAAAACCAGACCAGCCACCGGTTGCTATAAAATCTTTCTGCTCCAACTAGGGCATCAGGGTGCTCAGTTTTCAGATGTGATGGGATGCTCATGCAAAACACCACAAGAAAATATCACCTCAATGAAGGTCTCCAGTCCTTCCTGAAAAACGTGTGGGGATAGTCTCCATCCAACACTGTTCAACCAGAACTTGGGATATAATCCTTTGTGGCAGCAACCTATTTGGACATCAGTTGTTTAAAATGTATTAGAGCAATCCATCTATTGAATAGTACCCACACTGATAGATTTATTTAGATTTGGAAGGCCTGAGTTACACTTACTAGCTTGTGAGGCTCCCAGTGTTTTGCTGGGTGGTCCACCAAAGCCTTTAGTGGAAAGGAAGTTCTGCAAACAGTGATGAAGGGTTGGATTCCTGGCAGAGTCCTTCTCTAAAAGAGCCCTGATGGGATGAGCATTGATGCATGAGCATGAGCATGAGCATGGGATGTCCAGCCACAGTTGTCACAACACCCTTCATGTTTTGAGATTGTGGAAGCATAAATGGTGGCAGTGATAACTTTCCTCACTCTCTTTTCCTTCAAGACCTAATCCTATTTAAGTAACAGCCTCATGCCTCCCAACACCCACTGTTAAACATAGATGCATGCAGCAGTCTTGCCACATAAGACATGGTGACATGGTGATGCAATCAATCAAGGCAAGTGCCATTAGAAACACTAAATAGCTTTGGTTGGGTCACTTAACATGAAAGCAAGGAGCAAACCTTCACTGCAGGGAATGTCCTCAGAGCAGAGGAACCTCTGAAGCGTTTCTCCTGCTGTCTGATACCATCCAGACTATTTGTATTCTTTTAGGTTTATCCATGCTCACCCTTCTGAGGAAGGCAAATGTTTTCAGTCTCATTAGACAGAACTGAGAGGCTTGAGAAGGAGGATGTATCTTCTACACAATAGAGTGAGAGCAGGACTGAAGTAAACCACGTAGTACACCAATTTCAACTCATATCTTTCATCTTCCCTTCTGGCTTTACTTTTCCCATCACCTGCTGAGATAGCTTGCAGTCATCACATCGATGCTGCCAAAGACATGAAACTTCTCTAAGAAAGTCCACTGCTTGGAGACTGGCTGATGTTTGGATCCAGACAGAGCATGACTGAGCTGACACACCAGCCCCAGGAGTCTTCATGCTGCTTAAATCCAGGAAATCCTGTAAAGCCAGTTTCTAGCATGTGCTATTGTTGCCAAAAACACCAGAAAAGAGCCCTCTAACACTCCTTTTTGAGTATTAGGAAGAAAGCGTTTCTCTATTAGGGCAGCCAGGAGCACAGGAATTCTATTCCAAATTGCACACACCAAAATTCACAGGTTACATACTTTTATAGTATAGCCTCTGAACAACATCGTTACACTCACTTTCCAAGATTGTTCCACCCACCACTCCACCCCAGACACACCTCTAGAATTAGGATCAGAGGTCTCCAGATGATCCCTAGAGTCCAATTCCATCCTCTTCCTCAGTTTGCCCCCCTTGTTGGTCCCCCCCTTCTGGCATGATATCAGCCTCCTGGAATAGTTTCAAGGTTGCAAGCTGGCCTGGACCAGTTCGTTAGCTTTATCAGTGTCTTTTTCAGGGTAGGAGAGGCCTTCTTTATTGAACTTTCTGTCCACTAAGAAAACTTCCAATAAGGAATGATAGACATCCTGGGAACTGCACAGAAAACTGACTAAAAGAAATTAAGGAAAAATTGCCTGAAGTCTACGCTATGGGGATTTAGTCTGATCCTGAGGTTGACTGTAGATCCACAGCCCACTGAAGCATAATCTCAGACGCATCCAGGTCATGTAAACATCTCTGGCAAAGCTCCAAGTTGCCCAAAGTAGCATTCTAACCATCAAACCACCCACACTACTCCATGGCCACTGGGAAAGCCCAATAGGCTTTGCTGAATGATAATCCTTGAGCCCCAGAGTCATCAGAGTGTCACGAAATCTTTGTAACTAATTGCTGTTATTTGCCCTACTCAGAGCTCAGTTAGTCCACATCTTTTATGATGGTATTGATCACTGTAAGTATGGCCAAGCAGCTGTCCTATTTATCACTTTGGGGGTTTTATTGCTGACACTAAAATAAAACCACTATTTACTTGTACTTCAGCAGGGACAAAGAACCCCAGAAACCATTTGTGTTAGGTACTGCATGGACAAAATCAAAAGACATTCCCTGTCATGAGCAATTTACAGACTGACTATATGATGACACATCCAGGAACAGATAAGAACAGCAGGAACAGATAATAAAAGCTGGTTATCTCGGTCACAGAGGTGAGACAAAGCCATAACCTCACCCTCAGTACCTAGCAGTTCAAAATGAAACTTGAAGCAGGTATGAGATTGAATGCAGACTCCAGTACCTGGAGTTAAAGTGATTTCTTACCCTCTGGATGCAGAAGGTGGAAACACAGGTGCAAATCTGTTTTTATTTGGGAATTCCCTTATGAGGGAAAGGACAGAGGAAAGGGATGAGTAGGTAGAAATTTTAGGAAAAGTTTGTGTTTGGTATGTTTTCAGTAACCAAAGCAGACAACAGATCAGAACTCTAAGGAAAACTTCACAGGATTTGAGAAAGTGAAGATTTTAGGAACCTCTTTCAGCATAAACTTCAGCAGTATTTTGTGACCACATCTGTGGTCTCTACCTGGAGAAAACCCTTCAGCAAAGCAGAGTGAGTCAAGGCAGTTTCAGTGATAATGTTCTTCTTCCTTTAGTGAACCTTTTTATCCAGGATTAGAAGAATAACTCAGCTGTGATGACGTATCACCACTGCTATATGACTCAGAGCCCCGTACTTCCCTGCTGCCAAAGCATCAATTTTTAGCTTTCCCTAAATCTAAATCCAGCCACTGCTGGCTCAGCTTTCCTTTGGTTCAAGGAGAGACTGAAGGCAAATCATCATAAGAAATCACAGAAACTATATTTGGCTGAGAGACCCCTGAGCTAAAACTGGTCATTTGCAGGTGGATATGGGGAGAAAGTACCGTAAACACTCCTTGTTTCCTTTGGCATCCACTGTCTCAGGATCTCAGAGGGCTAGACTGAGCTTTGGTCTGTTTACTTTTTAGGACTACAAGTCAAGGTCATCTTACAAGAAGTATTACTTACCAGTAATAGCGAGATGTATGTGAAAAAGACTGCAGCCAGAATCAGGATAACAAGAGACCAGAGAAACCAGAAGCCCGTATTCCCGTAGTTATACCTAGAAAGGAATAAAATATCGCAATAATGCAATAGCAGGGGAAAGAAGGACTCAGAAGAAGGAAAGAAAAGAGCTATTTAGTCCCTTTCACTCACAATTTTTGTGATGATGATTCTCCCCCTTATTCTAAATTCACACTTACACGTAAAAATTACAGACAAGCAAAGGGCAGATCCTTGGCACCTCTGAAATCACTAGATATTCAATTTGGATGTTGTAACCAAGAGTTTAAAGTGCCCAATCTTTGCTTCATGGCTAAAGTGTGCTGTTGCAGCACAGCTGCTGGGGAGAGTGCTCATCCCTTCCCAGTCACCCTGGTGACCTCCCCAAGGGGTAGGAGAGGAGGAAAAGATGGTACTTACCAGTCAAAGTTGTTGTAGTCATTTTTCCCTTCACACCACATGTACAGAAAGAACAGAGAAAAGCAGAAAGCTCCGACAAGCAATGGGAAAAACAGGCATTCCCTCTGGAGAAGGGGAGGAAGGACAAGTGGTCAGAGCCCTGGCTACACCAAAGCAATCAGAGCAAATGGCAGGTACTTTTGGGCTGTCCCTAAAACATGTGGCTTGGTATCAGAATTCTAACTGAAGCATATGGAGAGGAATTCCCTCCCTGCCCCTTGTGACCAGGAGAATGTCCTCAAAAGTGTACTCAGCAGTATTGTTTTCAGGGAAAACTCATGACTTCCCAAATGAACAAGATTTTACCCACCTCACATGAGGGGAAATTGCACTGTCCAGAAGTTCTCTTTGCAATTCTCACTGCACACCCATCCCTAATGTTATCTCTTTAATTTGATTCCATGGCTCTGAGGTGTTTCACTAGCCAAGAGAGTTTGATGCAAAGTCCTTCCCTGCCACCACACATTTGTTAGCTGCATGGGGGCACAGACAAACTGGGCTTGCTATGGAAACACAGCCATTCATCAAGCACTTAGCACAAAATCTGACAGCCCAACAGATCCCAGCAGGCTCCAAATGATGTTGGGCTGGGATTCCATGACATCAACCCCTTGTCTGCTTGGACTGCCTCAGTTATAGAGAAATCCATGTCTGTGCTGATTTTGAGCTGATTTACCATCTTGCAGCAGCATTTCCCAGGCTCAGTCCTTTGGCGCTGGTACCTCCTCCACCGGCAGCTGTAGAAACCAGCCAGGCAGGAGATGAAGGGCTGATGCTCATATCTCTGTAGCAAGCGCCGACGTACCACCTTCAGCTTCCCAAACTTAAGCTTCTTGAGGCTGGTGGAATTGGCCTCCATCTGAGTGGTGTTATCTCATCTTCCTCCTGAAAAAAGACCACAAGCTTTACAGGAAGACTGTAGCCCCTCTTTCCTTTTGGGTAAGTTTTCCATATCAGAAAAAGGAGTAGTTTTTCCTCAGAGGATGATGAGACCAGCATGAAACAATGCTGAGGACACCTCACCTAATTTTATCTACCAAACTGAGATGTCTAACAGAGAAGAATGGGCATTGCAAATCCCCTCAGCAATCATTGGTGCTCCTGGTTGTAACTTAGGTGCTCTGCATCACCCCCAAGGAAACTTCTGCCTCCTTTTGGCTGTACAGGGAGCTCTCGGAAATCAATTCATTAACTAAAGCACTTCATGCAGACTTTCAAATTATGTCAGAAAAAACGGAGCCTAGGCTTAGCCATGGCAATTATTTAACATCACTGTGACCTGTTTGAAATGTTCCATCAGTTTAACTATCTCATATAGAAAAGGCACTAAAACCTCCACTAAAACACACAGAGCTCTTAACAAAACACAGATCTCTCCTAACAAAACTGCAGCACTGCAGAGACTGATCCATTAAGAAAAATTATTTCCTACCTGAAGTAACTTTACCTGGCACAGGTTTTCAGGAGTAGAAAAACTAGCCGTAAAGATGTACATGTAGGAGATCTATTCATAACCTTAAACAAAGAACTTGATGGTAAATAGCAACCAATGTAGTTACAGTGAGGCAAATAGGACATGGGCTAGTGCCAGTGAAGACAGGTTCACCCAGCAGGGCACTATCAAGACTGCAAGGAAAGATTTAGAAAAAAAGACTTCTGTGGGCACGCGAAGAAACCCCATTCTTTAGAGTACAGAGTTAATCAAAGATATTTTTCTGTTGTATTAATAAGTACCATTGCATCCTTGAGACCATACCAACCATGTTCAAATCCAGGCACATCTGCTCCAAAATCCCATCTTAGGACTACAGATTTCCCTGATTCTTCTGACATAATAACAATAATAAGAAGAAGAATGAACAGTTCGTTGCACTATACACATGGATGAAACACACACATGAAGTGTTTGCAAATAATTCAGATCCCAATGTGTCCTTGCAAAAATCAGTGGATAAATCCTTGGAGAATGATGTGTCAAAAAAAACTGACCAGTCTGTAGAAAGCGCAAATAAATCAGAGACATGAGATGTAAGTTAAAACAGGAATGATGCAGCCCTGGTACCCTTTCCAAATGCTCTAGCCTATTGGCATCTGGAATGCAAGGAGAGAGGATGGAAATCAAACAAAAAGGGGTTTCAGTGTGGACCACTACTAGGTAAGCAGCACGAAGAGTGCCATGTCCTGAATGCCTTCCTGAGACAGATGTGTCTGCCCATCCAAGACTGTCACAGGGAACACACACGCTTGGATATGGTGGGGTCAAGCCATCCCTAGAAGCTCAGCAGTACTGGATCCTGGCACCAGCAGGTCACCCCTTAGTAAAAAATTTATGCCAATCTCATGTAGCAAGATGGTGATCCTGCTCTTGAATTCTCAGAGCACAGCTGGAAGTGTGCCACTGGTAAGTGGTGCAGATGACAGCTGATCCACCTGGTTTCATCAGCTGGCCTAAAGTACCCCTGGCATAAACCCAGCAATTACCAACAGCCAAACCTTCTGAATATATTTGATCTTTCAGAGCTCTTCCCAGGAGGTTGTCACATGCCATGGGGTTGCAATATTTGTTACGTCCTGTAAGGATCCCTAAAACATTCCCTTACCACCGAAACACAGCATCCACTCTTGCTCAGCCCTTTTTCTTCAGCAATAGGAATTCAGGACACTGGACCAAATCATTAGTTTTGCTGTCAGAGGGCCATGAGGTTTGTTACTCACATCCCTGGGTGTGGGTACAAGGTTCACACATCAATAATTATGGATGAGCACAAAGGATTTGACAAGAAAACAGATTATAAGGATCCTAAAACACTGTCCACATCATCTGGCTGGCTACAGTAGCATGTCAGGTGTTAAATCTAGGTGTTAATATACCCCTCATAAAATTGTGAGGTCCCACTACCCCCCCAGTGATGGAAATCCCACCATCTCTCAAGACAGGCTATACGAGTCCTAACTAGCTTTACTATTAAAAGCTAGGGGTTTTTTTCCCCGATGTCTAGTCTCCTATAGTGCAGTTTGGGGAGGTTACTTCATGCTCTGTTTATGTTGAATACAGTGAACAGCTTAAACTTTTCTTCTGTTACATATTTCATGTATTCATATGTAGCTGTTTTCCCTTAAACCTTCTCTAGCCTGAACAATCTCAGCTTTTCTAGTGTTTCCTTGTAGTTCATGTTTCTCCCTCCCTAGAGTATCCTTGCATGGGGTCCACAGTCACCTGCTATTTTGGATTTATTTTTCATTTCCTATGGGTTTTGGCACATGGTAGCCATAGCAGGATGTGGTGAACAAGTCCCGGTTTCTCCAGGACAGACCTGTTCACCCATAGCACAGGCTACTTGATACATGCAGCATCCAGTTTCTCTCATGTATCAAACATCATCTGGCCTTGATCTTCTGAATAGTTAAATAATTCTCCCTAGACTCTCCCACAGCAGCAAAGGAAAGGTATTTTCACAGAATGGTTTGGGTTGGAAAGGATCTTAAAGATCATCTATTTCCAATCTTGCTGCCATCAACATGGAAACTGCCCAGTAGTCCAGGGTGCTCAAAGCCCCATCCAACCTGACCTTGAACCCTTCCAGGGATGGGGCAGTCACAGCTTCACAGGGCAACATCAGAACTTCATTTATGCATCAGACTACTTATAACATCACTATAATTATGACTTTCATGATCTCCTGCCTTAGTCTTTCCAAACAAGTCACCTGTCCAAGCCCAGGGGTTGTTGAGGAAGGGACATTCATTGCAGAGGAGGCTGGAGAAAGAGGGAGAGGCAAACATAACCTCTCATCTACAAGTCCCTCCACCAACCTCTGGCCCTCCCAAAAACATCAGGCTGGCCAAAGAAGAGCAAAACACCTTTGTGTTTGGCATCCTCTGAATTCCCATTGGCCCTGTTTTCCAAGCAGTATCACTATGGCAGTAAGAACTTTCAGTATCAAGAGACTCAAAGAGTGTAGTTATCCTCTTTTTTTGTCCCTTGCTTTGGGCTCTGGCTTCTGATGGCACAGCATCCATCTGTCTCTCTTCCCCTGCCCTGTCCCTTTTTCTCTGCCCAGACACCTTCCTCCTGCTTCCTCAGTCCCCAGCAGACAGAGCTACCTCACCCAGCTGCTCCTCTGAAGCCTGCAAAGGGCCAAAGCATCCCACAAAGGCAATACACCCAGACTGAAAATTTATCTTGTTGAGGACAGATGCTCTCTAGCATATCTCCATTCAAGTAAATGGAGAGATAAATAGACACCCTATAGCACCTTCCACTAGGGCTACTAGAGAGCTGGGCAGGGACTTTAGACAAGGGCATGTAGTGACAGGACAAGAGGGAATGGCTTCAAACTGAAAGAGGGTGGGTTTAGATAAGATATTAGGAAGAAATTCTTTGTTGTGAGGGTGGTGAGGCACTGGCACAGGTTGCCCAGAGAAATTGTGGATGTCCCATTACTCTTAGCTAGCTCAATGATGTTGCTAAGTAACTGAAGTGATTAAGTTTTGTTACTTTGGGAGCACTTTGTGAGCCTGGGGACTTGAAGGCTGTTTCCACCAGAAGGTACAGTTTGGCTAAAGGAGCTCTTTGACACAATTCAATGCCTGCATGTTCAGGGGACAGTGCAGCGGGGACAGTGCATTTACTGTGCAACACAGAGCAGACAGAAGCCACCATGAACATGGTGCAACCCCTTTTGTTTCCTTTAGGATGCCAGTCCAGGGCTAGGTATCCACCACAGGCTCAGACCTCAGAGCTCTCAGTGCACAAAGGGGACACCCTGTTCAAAAGCCTACCCCAAAGTGCTCAGGGCATGGTAGAATGCAGCTTTTGCCTAACCTTGGGAAATGGCACTTAGGAAACTCAAGATTAGGCATCTGTGTTCACAAATTCTGCACCCAGGAAAATGATTCTTTGGAGCCATTTAGAAAAAACCCATCACTCTCTCCCATCCTTTACCAGCATTTGCTCTTTCTCTCCAGCAGAGGATGACTAGGGAATGAGATCTACTGTGGCTGAAGTTGTCCCCTGTTCAAAAGAGAAATGGCTATGCACAAAAGACATTGCAGTCACCTGCAAAACTCATCCAGAAATACAAATAGAAACCAACAGAGACTAGAGACCAGAGAAACCACTAAACACATTTTACCACATCTACTGCAATCAGTGAGCTCTCACTGAAAGAAGAAACCACCCTACCAAGCCCCAGATCATGACTTGATGTGAGGCTTTTCCTGCTCCCTTCTGAGCATACAAGACCCACCTAGCAAATGGGAGCAAATTTGAGCCACGCTGCTCCTCAGCCTTGGGGACTGCTGGGTTTCTGATGAGCAACAAAACACAAGACATGCTCGAGGCGCTACACAAGAGGTGATGCTTTTGTGGAGATACAAAGGAAAGAGTTGACAGGGATTGGGAAGACCAGGGATGACTCACCAAATATTTGAGCTGCTTCATTCTGAAGGCAGTGAGTCCTAAGAAGAGATCATCTCCCTCTGCAGCTCTGCAAGATTCATGTATTTGTGATGCATTTACACTGTGTTGTTGCTGGTATCAGCAAACAGTCCAGTGGCAACTGCAGGAAAAGTCCAGGAGAAATCCCTCTTAGATGTGACATGTCCCACGTGAGGATGAGGAACACAAAACCAGTCACAAGGACAGTCAGAAAAGTGCTTCTCAGGTCAAAATGTACCCTTATCTCTAGGCACTGCATTATTCTCTTTATCTATGTCCTTCTACACAGACATCACTCCTTCCCTTTTACCACCACATTTTTTCCTCAGTTCCTGTTCTTGGATCCATCTCCATATTCTCACATAATTGTGTTTCATTTAACACAAGCTCCCTCCTAACACCTCAGCCACACTTCAAGTTCTCTATAACTCACCATTCCAGGGTTTCATCCTCCATAACCAATTAGCTGTTATGGCATAACAGCCATAACATTGTCTCTCTAAAGATCTGGCTGAATTTGCAGCGCCTCAGACCACATCAGATACTGGCATAGTTTGAATTCACAAGCATCTGATCCTAAGAAAGATAACATCTCAGTGACTGGACCCAACAACCACCTAAGGGGCAAACTACAGTGAAACAAATGGCAGATGCAGAAGCCAAAAGAGAGGATGTTAGGATCTGAAACAGTTCAGGCCTTGACAGGACTTAGCAAGAGACTTCACAGTGTTTGCATCTAAATTTGAAGCACAGTTCTCTTAAAATTCAGAGATTGTCTGCTATTCCTGCCCATCTCTAGTAGACAAAGTTAAATGGATAGAGGCAGTAAATACCGAATGGCATCCATTCACTGGGAAAGCCATGGGAGCAAAGAGTAAGCAGGAGAACAAGCATCACTAGGACACCAAAGTTTAGAACTCAACAAGTAAACCATTAAAGCAGTAATATATGTTTTTCTGAACATATAAAAACCCCATAAACCCCAAGGTCCTCAAGTTTTTCCCCGGCAAACAGAGACTTTGCTCGCAGATAAGAGTCCACATAATCACAGGTAATCAAACAGGCCCTCTCCTTTTCCACTGCTTGACAGAGTGAGGGAAAACATGTGAAATAGCCTGGGGGGATGATAGAGGAAGGAGTAAGAGAGAAAAATCAGAAACATATTCAACCACACAGCCTGAATGCTGAAAACGTTGCAAAGAGCAGCTTGCTTAGGCCAGTGCATGAACAAGGATTAAAAACCTGTGTCTTTCTGTGTACTGTAGGGCTGGAGCATTCATCTTTCAACGGGTAAACAAGTACAGCAGCCAAATTTGGCATCGCCCTATAGCTTTCTCCCTTGGGCCTTTTAAGTATTTCTTTCTTTTCCCTTGCTTCTGCCCAGGTTTCTCCCACGCAACATCTTACAGCGCAGGGGGTTGTAAGACACGGTCGGCGAGGCGGCAGCAGCCGGGACTGAGGTACGTCCGGGCGTGTCAGGTCAGGCTGTACGGGGGGGGTTCCCGAGCTCGGGGACACCGGAGCAGCAGCAGCAGGGCCGGGAAGTTCACGGCAGTCGAGCGGGCGACGAGCGGGCGGAGCCGCGGCAGTTTGAAACCGCTCCGGGGAGCGCGAGTGAGCAGCGGCAGCGAGCGGGGCTGAGCGGGGTGTGCGGGGCTGAGCGGGGCTGTGCGGGGCGGGCCGTGCGGGAGGGCGTTGGGGGAGGTTGCGCCGGGGTTTGCGCGGCGATTTGAGCAGGGAAAGCGCTGAAGAGCTGCAGCGCAGGCAGCAGCTGCTGGTGCCTCAGATGCCTCGAGAGGAGGCGACTGAGAAGAGACCTCATCTGTGTCTGCAGGAAGGGTGCAAAGAGGATGGTTCCAGGCTTTTCTTGGTGGTGCCGAGCAACAGGACAAGAGATGTCGGGCAGTAACTGATGCACAGAAAGTTTTTCCTGAATATGAGGAAGAACTTCTTTACTGTGCAGGTGACTGGGAACAGATTGCCCAGAGAGCCTGTGGAGTCTGCCTCACTGGAGATACTCGGAAACCATCTGGATGATTTCCGTTCAATGTGCTCAAGGACGACCCTGCTTGAGCAAGGAAGTTAGACCAGGTTACCCACTGTGGTCCCATTCAACCTTACCCATTCCGTGATTTTGTGATTGTGTGAAGGCAGGCTCTTTGCAGATATTACACACATGTTTCCCAGTCCACTGCAAGAAGATAACTGGAGGGGAAAAAATTACATGGGTAACAGCAGTCATGTAAGGGACATGGAGATGGTAATTTTACCTGCACCATGCAGCTGCGTGTCCGTCTTGTCCTGAGAACCTTGATGGTGTAGGAAGGCAGCAGAAAAGAGTGAGGCTCACTTTGTCCATGCCACTATTTCCAAGGGATTTGGAGAGAAAGTGAACCCCATACTAGGAAGATTCCTTGAGCCTCAGTTGAGCCTCTCCAGCATTTCCTTAGCCTGGAGATTTCTTGTACCATCCCACCATTCTCTAGGACATCATTTCCTTCCTTTTCCCCTGGGACTCTTCCACAGTATCACACCAACAGAAACAGAGGAATAAAATCAACCTCCTGTCAAGCTGCTGAGCTCATCACCATGAGCTGCACACAGATCTTGCCACTAGCCAGAAAAGATCAGCAAAGAACACTACCTAAACCTGCCTTTCTACCTTACAGAGTCTGCCCAAGGCTCTGGATTACACTCTAGGATCCCTTTTATTTGGTTATCATCTAACTTCAGTTTAAGGAAATTAATGAAGTTTAACACAGGAAATGAAAAAGGATCAAATAAAATAAAAATAGTAATAATCTTTGTTAGGAAATATACATTATACCCTTTCCCTGGCAGATGATAATTATAATTTATCACTAAGATTTTGAACAGTTTTTTTGTAAGTCCTAATTTTTGTAAGTCCCTACACCTTACTTCTGTGTGGGATCCCAGGGAGCACATACAGCCTGGAACAAACACATGCAAAGCACTGATTGGTTCGTTGTTGGCTTGAAGTGGAAGAACACAGCCATTAGCAGAAAGAGACAATGGTCTTAACATGGGAAACAATGAACAGATGTAGGTATAGAAGGGGTTAACAAGCAATAATGGCTCCTGCAACCTCAGGGACAATTCTTCTCCATTCCATTTGTTGCATTACACCTCTATCATGCAGAGCCTGTGGTTTCCAAATGTATGAAGAGGTTTCCACCAAGATTCATGCCCTGTGTTTTGGAGTATCCCACCACACTTGGAACAGATACAAATAATCAAACCTGTTTTGAACAAATACTGCCAAAATCCTGCGTCTATTAAGGTTGCACAGGGACTTATCACAGAGGACAGCCAGTGGGAGCTGTGCTGGAAATGGGTGGTGTGCCCTGCTCAGCCATAGGTCCCCTAGCTGTAAATATATGCAGTAAGGCAAGATCTTCTGAGGCAATCAATTGGTTTTGTGGGTAAATCTGAGAAGTCCTTGAGGAACCTCTATGGCTAAGAATGAGTGATAGGTTTGGAAGTGCTGCTGCAGCCCAGTTTTTAAACATATCCCTGCATGGTGAAGCAAGCCTCACTCCAAGGTGGTACCTATTCACCTTGAAACAAAAACAGACATTGGCCATGAGAATGTAGCATAGAAAAGGCACCTAAATCCCTGGCTTTATTCCACAGTGGCCATCATAGGAAATAAAGCTGCAAAGTTTAAGAACAGTTTTGCACAGATCACTTTTTCCTCTCTCCAAACCCTTCCCCTAAACTTTTTGGTGTCTCTATGCCTTCAAGGTACCTCTCTCAAGAGTCTCTCATGATNCAAAGAGGATGGTTCCAGGCTTTTCTTGGTGGTGCCGAGCAACAGGACAAGAGGTGTCGGGCAGTAACTGATGCACAGAAAGTTTTTCCTGAATATGAGGAAGAACTTCTTTACTGTGCAGGTGACTGGGAACAGATTGCCCAGAGAGCCTGTGGAGTCTGCCTCACTGGAGATACTCGGAAACCATCTGGATGATTTCCGTTCAATGTGCTCAAGGACGACCCTGCTTGAGCAAGGAAGTTAGACCAGGTTACCCACTGTGGTCCCATTCAACCTTACCCATTCCGTGATTTTGTGATTGTGTGAAGGCAGGCTCTTTGCAGATATTACACACATGTTTCCCAGTCCACTGCAAGAAGATAACTGGAGGGGAAAAAATTACATGGGTAACAGCAGTCATGTAAGGGACATGGAGATGGTAATTTTACCTGCACCATGCAGCTGCGTGTCCGTCTTGTCCTGAGAACCTTGATGGTGTAGGAAGGCAGCAGAAAAGAGTGAGGCTCACTTTGTCCATGCCACTATTTCCAAGGGATTTGGAGAGAAAGTGAACCCCATACTAGGAAGATTCCTTGAGCCTCAGTTGAGCCTCTCCAGCATTTCCTTAGCCTGGAGATTTCTTGTACCATCCCACCATTCTCTAGGACATCATTTCCTTCCTTTTCCCCTGGGACTCTTCCACAGTATCACACCAACAGAAACAGAGGAATAAAATCAACCTCCTGTCAAGCTGCTGAGCTCATCACCATGAGCTGCACACAGATCTTGCCACTAGCCAGAAAAGATCAGCAAAGAACACTACCTAAACCTGCCTTTCTACCTTACAGAGTCTGCCCAAGGCTCTGGATTACACTCTAGGATCCCTTTTATTTGGTTATCATCTAACTTCAGTTTAAGGAAATTAATGAAGTTTAACACAGGAAATGAAAAAGGATCAAATAAAATAAAAATAGTAATAATCTTTGTTAGGAAATATACATTATACCCTTTCCCTGGCAGATGATAATTATAATTTATCACTAAGATTTTGAACAGTTTTTTTGTAAGTCCTAATTTTTGTAAGTCCCTACACCTTACTTCTGTGTGGGATCCCAGGGAGCACATACAGCCTGGAATGAACACATGCAAAGCACTGATTGATTCGTTGTTGGCTTGAAGTGGAAGAACACAGCCATTAGCAGAAAGAGACAATGGTCTTAACATGGGAAACAATGAACAGATGTAGGTATAGAAGGGGTTAACAAGCAATAATGGCTCCTGCAACCTCAGGGACAATTCTTCTCCATTCCATTTGTTGCATTACACCTCTATCATGCAGAGCCTGTGGTTTCCAAATGTATGAAGAGGTTTCCACCAAGATTCATGCCCTGTGTTTTGGAGTATCCCACCACACTTGGAACAGATACAAATAATCAAACCTGTTTTGAACAAATACTGCCAAAATCCTGCATCTATTAAGGTTGCACAGGGACTTATCACAGAGGACAGCCAGTGGGAGCTGTGCTGGAAATGGGTGGTGTGCCCTGCTCAGCCATAGGTCCCCTAGCTGTAAATATATGCAGTAAGGCAAGATCTTCTGAGGCAATCAATTGGTTTTGTGGGTAAATCTGAGAAGTCCTTGAGGAACCTCTATGGCTAAGAATGAGTGATAGGTTTGGAAGTGCTGCTGCAGCCCAGTTTTTAAACATATCCCTGCATGGTGAAGCAAGCCTCACTCCAAGGTGGTACCTATTCACCTTGAAACAAAAACAGACATTGGCCATGAGAATGTAGCATAGAAAAGGCACCTAAATCCCTGGCTTTATTCCACAGTGGCCATCATAGGAAATAAAGCTGCAAAGTTTAAGAACAGTTTTGCACAGATCACTTTTTCCTCTCTCCAAACCCTTCCCCTAAACTTTTTGGTGTCTCTATGCCTTCAAGGTACCTCTCTCAAGAGTCTCTCATGATCAGAGGGATGGAGAACCACTCCTGTGAAGACAGGGTGAGAAAACTGAGGCTGTTAATGGATTTAAATTGACAGAGAGCAGGTTTATATTAGATATTAGGAAGAAATTCTTTAGTGTGAGGATGGTAAGGCATTGGCACAGGTTTCCAAGAGAAGCCGTGGCTGCCCCATCCCTGGAAGTGTTCAAGGCCACGCTGGATGGGGCCCTGAGCAACCTGGTCTAGTGGAAGGTGTTCCTGTCCATGGCAGGGGGCTTGCAACTAGATGATCTTAAGGTTCCTTCCAACTTAAACCGTTCTGTGATTCTATGTTTGGAGCATGTTTGTCCCCAGTGTCCAGTCCCAAGGGATGGCTCATTATCCACAACCACTTGCAGAAACCTTGTTTAATCATATTCATCATCATTATAAGTTACAGCTGCTTTTCTTCATCTTCAAAGCACTTTGCAGGCTACATTAACAAATGTGTACCCAGGAAATCATTGGCCAAGCCTCAGAGCATTAACAATGGGTTTTATACAAATGCTTTCAGCTTCATGTGGAAACAGTCAAGGGGAAATCATTGTGTTTGTAAAAGGGTCTCATACTGCTACAATAGGAGCCTGGTAGGAGCAAAATGAGTGTTTTGAATAAAGCTGAGTAGTTGCTTAAAAAAAATAAGGAAGAAAAAGAAGAGGTGGAGAAAGATTTTTTCACAAATGCCATGTCTTTGGCTGGACGCAGGCATATTCTGATCCAAGTGTTCTTGGGTCCATGGCCATTTCCCCAGCATCACAGAAATGAGAGTGACACACAGGTATCTTTGGCCCTGCTGGTGCCAGACCCATCAGCTTAGACTTCCCTGTGTTTTTGACCCTGAGGTCCTTCATACACTTCATATACAACCCATTAGCTTGGGTTATAGCATGTCATATCACATTCCTGGGTAGTCCCCAATAAGGACAGAGCGTTTTGGGGAAGCTGACATCCTTCCCCTGGGCAGTACAGATAGGCAGAGGCAGAAATTAGCCCCAGAAGGGATCAGGAACAGTGACCTTCCATCTGTGACCACAGAGAGACCTTCCATCACCCAGCCAGATGTTGGTCCCAGACGGCAGCAGTGAGATATCCATGTCTGGGTATCACTTTGCTCACCCAAAGAGGGAGTCAGGAGCATCGGTGAGCTCATACCTCCAGATCAAGCCTAAAAATGGAAACTCTACATGACTAGTTTGGGGTGAAATGCTGCTTCCCACACTTCAGTGTGGTCAACAGGAGAAAAGATTTTTTCTCACTGTGCTTGTGGCTCTGCAATGTCACCAGCAACAAGGCATGCAGTGGTGCTCAGCTCACCCCCGTGCAGCACGTGGGGCACAGCCTCGGGCTTTGCCTCTGGGTGGCCTGCGGCTTTCTAAGAAGTCGCTCTCCCACCATTGAAAAGCCACTGTGGGGAGGCAAAAAAGTGCTTCCACGCCTCAAAGTCTGCCTGGGCAGGGAGGAGGAGGAATAAATCCCTTGGAAAAAAAAAAAAAAAAGAGTGCAGAAAGGAGGGAAATATTTCTTTGAAGATAAATCCTACTTTGTGCATTTCAACATGCCCTGGCTTGGGTCCCTCTCTGCTCCTGGGAATGCCTAAGCGGCTCTTTGTGCCCTGCTGTTAAGGGGAGACAGGAGACTGGGACACAGCGTGGGGGACCCTCTCTGGCCCCACAGCCCCACCAAGGTCTGTGCACTGCCACAAGCATCATCTCTGAGGGAAGACTTTGTCCCTGAGCCAAGAGGGGGGAAGAAAAGAGGTTTGCAGATCACATACCTCAGCTCAGCAGCGCTGCAGAGCGCTATTCAGCCCGGACAAAGGACAGGGGCCCTGGATGGCCACTGCACTGACGACCCCAGTGCTGGCCCTCCCCCAAGCTGTGGGTGTTAAAGTTCAAACCTTGGTCCAAAACACCCTGCAAGGAGGGGAGGAAAAGGGAGGAACGGATGTTATTGACATTGTTAGTTATTGACAGTATACAAATGCATCAGGGCTAGCCCATTTTTGCACCATAAGAATGTGGTTCTGCTGTTCCCAGAGAAAAATGCTTTCCAGCAAATTAAACACTACCACACTTCTGCATAAGCCATGTCAGAAAAGTTTTGAACTCATTTCAGAGAAAAAGGATAGTCTGACACATGAATCCCCTGACTTAACCTCAAACTACAGGTGCAGCAAAGCCATTGCCCAGAGCCTCAGTTTCCCAATTTAGGTTTGTGCCAACAGTGCAACAATAGCAGCAGATGAGGACTGCATGGCTCATTTGATTTTCATCCATCTGAGTGACACATGGAGCTTGCTTAGCAAGACAAGAAGATCAGTGTAGACAACCCATGGGCAGCCCCTTGATGGACCTTTCAGGGCCCAGGATACACAGCACAGTCAGATCTGCTGGATCAGCACTTCACAGCACATCCCAGCATCCTGGAGGAAGGGAGTGATTTATTTAGCTGCAGAGTGGAGTGGGTGTTTTCATTCCTTCCTTCGTCTTCCCAGAAGAGTGGTTAGCATCACAGAATCATTAGCATTGGAAAAACCCTCTAACATCATCAAATCCAACCATTTATCCAGCACTGTTAAGCCTACCACTAAACCATGTCCCCAAGTGCCACATCTACATGTTTTCTCCAGTGACTCCACCACTTTCCTAGGCAGTCTATTCCAATACTTGACCACCCTGCAGTGAAGAATTTTTTCCTAATATCTAATCTAAGCCTCTGCTGGTGCAACTTAAGGCCATTTTCTCTCATTCTGTTACCTAGGGGAAGAGACAGACACACACCTGATTACAGTTTCCTTTCAGGTAGTCATAGAGAGTATTAAGGTCTCACCTCAGTCTCATTTTCTCCAGGCTAAACACCCATAGCTCCCTCAGCTGCTCCTCATCAGATTTGTGCTCCATCTCCTCTGTGTTCGAGTGGTCACCCAGATCACACAGTAAAGTCAGTGAAGAGAAATGGGCACAACTCAGCTCATCCAAGGGCAGATGCCTAAATAGGCCAGATGAACTGCTTCACACACATCCAGAGTGCCAGGGCACAAACCCAGCACAAAATGAAAGGGCGTTCATCACTCAAACCCAGCAAGCCCATTTCAGCCGTGCCAGCTCACCTTCAAGGAACTTCTGCATCCTGGCATGGAGAGAACAAGGCCACAGCTGCCAGGGGGTTATCTCCTCCTTGGCTGTGGGTCTATTCCTGATGCCATACAAAGAAATTCTGCACATGGGGTGACATGAAGCAGTCACAGGGACCATGGGTGGTCCCATGCACAGGACCACATGTAAGATACCAACAGTTAGTAGTTGGTGGCAGTAGTTCCCAGCCCTACAGTGCCTCATTCTCACAGAAGGGCCAAAATATCAACCCTCCTACCCCTGAAGAGCATTCACCATGAATTGCAAAGGAATATAGGACAGGCTTAGCTTGGTAGCATGTTGCCAACTGGCAGCATGGAGGAAAGGAAGAGGTTGCAGTAGAAAAGCACTGAGATGAGGGCTGGAAAATCTGGGGGATGGAAAAGGTAAAAGAGTTGACACCATTCCCCTGAATTTCTTGCAAGAATTTGGTTTTGCTTAACCAAAAAATTCTTAAATGCTTTGCAGGCAAAGAGAACACTTAGGAAAGAGGCACCATGACCCCACAGAACCTTTCTGACAGCTTTAAGGCATGAATCAATTAAAGCAATCATGGAGCAAAGGTTAATCAGTACATCTTAAGAAATAAGTAGTCTTTTAAAAAGCAACTGCTTTTGCCAATCCCCCCCTTCCCATTTTCTAAAGTGTCTTTTATTTCTCCAACTCTGGAGACCTTCCAAACTAAGGTCACTGATTAAGAGCAGCTACCAAAAGGACCAGGCTGAAATGGTGGCGACAGCCGGGGCTGCAGCAGCAGAGAGGACCAGACCTGTAATTGTCACTGACGCTCAGTGCTGTACAAATGTCTCAGGGATTGAAAACCTTCCAGGGGCTTCCAGCCTAATTGGAGCAGATGGAAGCTGGAGAAACAAGGAATTGCTCACAGTTACATTGGAGAACAGAGGAAATGAAGCAGGAGTGTAAGAAAGAGACTGACTCTAAAGGGTTTCTGCACAAGCAATGAGACTCCAGCCTGAGTGTGCGGGCATACAGTGATGCTTCGAGCTCCTCCCATCCTGTGCCCTGCTTGCAGATATGTGCTTCTTTCTTCTTGCACCCAACATTGGAGCTGACGTCAAAACAGCCCCCATGGGCGGCAGCCACAACCTAATTCACACTTCTACGCATTCTCCCACCCAACCCTGGCCTATTTCCCTGCCTGCTCCTATTATAGTGCTCCCTGCTGCGCCACCATCACAGTCAACTTCTTGCCCTGTCACCTTTCCATGCAACTGTTGACAAAAGAAAAGAGCTGGTACACTGTGCTGGCCCCAAGAGCCTTCCCTTGGCAACAGACCTACAGAGGATGAGTTCCAGGACAGGGTTTCTCATCTCAATCTCGCTACTGCATCATTGGCACTCACACAGAGTACAACTGCTCAACCACCAGAGAGGACCCAGGCCAGGAGTATGGAGAGCTGATCTGGACCCTGAGAGCAGGTTCTTATCGTGCTTAACACAACGTCATCTCTAGGGACCCCACAAAGACTGGCAAGGCAAACAATGACAGGAGAGTAGGACCAATATGAGACCAGGACATGGGCATGTTCGTAAAATCAGTGAATCACAGAAGGGTTCGGGTTGAAAGGGATCTTCGAGATCAACCGGTTCCAACCCTCTGCCATGGACAGGGACATCTTCCTCTTCAACCCTCCAAATTCCACTGTTTCTTCTTCCTTCCTGTTTTCCTGGAGAGGGAAAAAAATGCAGCACATGCCAATGTCCTGCTGGTGGGGAGAATCACAGGGAACATGACCCGAAACAACCTCCATTTACTGGGATTTTATAAAATGTCAAGCCTTCAACCACCAAAAATCAGCCAGCTTTGGATCCTCCTTTGAATGCTGCTGGGAAAACAGTGTCCAGCAGGGGAAGAACAGGAACTGAAGAGATAAGCACCTACAGACAGGCTGCTCACCTCCCTCACACAATGTGTCTGTAGCTGGAGCAGAGGTTGCAATGTGCAGCCTGTGCACGCTCAGGACTCATCCTGCCATGAAGGCATGATCCAGAGTGCATCACAGATCATCTTTCCTAGCTGCTTTTCCCAAACCAGATCTTTCTTTTCAGTAAGTTCTGGAACCCAAAGGATTTCCCAACTTTTTATCCTGTCTGCTCATCTAAAATATAGCCCAAGACCCTTGTTTCTTGCACACCAGAGAAGTCTCTGGGCCAGTTCTACAAGCCAAAACATAGGAGGTCACTCCAAGATGAGGTACAGACCTCTTTGTGCAAAATATCCCAAGACATGGAGTCAGGTTTGGACCAAAGCCAGGCTATTGCTGCATATGTGTGCACAGTTTTGTAGTCTACAGGGAACAACCAGCACAGAGCTCCCTGCAGTCTGTCCCCCACGCAAAGCCACCGAGCTGGGGCTGTGCCACTGGGCAGGATCTGCTCCATGCTGGAGCATGTGATGGGTGGTAACTTGTGAAAGTGTTCACACACGACCAGAAAGGTTTGCCTGAAGGCAGGTTTCTGGGCTTCCCCACAACAAGGAAATGAAGAGCACATTGTCAAAAGGCCACAGACTTCTAAAAAAAAGAAACTTTCTCTTATTTTGGCTAATACTTTATCACACTAAGCAAAACTGTATAGTAACAACTTTCACAGAGGTGCTTTGTGAGCTGCAGGCAGTTTCACAACAAGTTACCACCACCAAATTTAAAGCACTGTGTTTTCATCACCAGAAATGATACATAAAGCTCAAAAGAAACCATTTGGTCATCTCTTTGGTCCAATGTCATGGCATAAGGAAATCATAGGACTGGTCCCTGAGAACAAGATTTCTGTATTCTCCACAAGGATTTCGAATTGCCCCGAACATCTTGCACACCTTTTAAACATTTCAATAACAAAGTTAGAAAGGAAACGACAGCTTTGGCTCAGAACATTTTTTAATTAAAATCCAGCTGGTCTCATGGTACATTATGCCTTTTTTTGTTGCTAAATGCAGCTTAAAAGCTTTGAGCAGCTGTAGGAAATTATTTCTGTTCTCTCTTGTCCTTCCACCTGGTGTCACCTCTCAGGACTTATCAGAGGATAAGTCCTGAGAAATGCTACATTGTAAGATCAGGCTTCCCAAAGAAAGCATAGAAGCAAAGAGGAGGTGATGTACACCATGGGCGGGACCTCCAGCTAATCAGAGTGTGCACTTTGCAACTCAAAGTTGGCACAGTGGCGGTCCCCAGGTTTACATCAGCTGAGTGCCTAACCCTGAATTAAAATTCACTCTTTCCTAGAAGTAAAAATTCCCCCATTTCATTGCTAATTGTGGTTATGCCTACAAATAATGTGGAAGCATTTGGACAACAACAGCAGACTAAAGCCAGGGCCAAATCCTGCTTTCAGCTGTGAACCGAGCTGCTCTCCAAACAGTTGCCCATCACAAGTCCCAGGGTGACGTGCAGCGGCGGGGCAGATGGTGGACCGTAGTGTTGCTTCCAGCCTTTCTAACCAGCTCCTGATTATTTACAGCTGTTCCCAGATGTTACCCTTTCACGGGTTATTTGTTCCCGAGTCAACTTCCCCGTTCACACGCTAGGCGAGCTCAGGGGAAGAAAGAGAGAGGCTCCTTTCTCCCTTTTACTATGGAAACAGCCCTTTATCCCAGGAATTGCAAATGCTCAGCCGCCGTTTCCCTTCTACCACTGCCCCGGCTACAGCGACCCCACCAGCCACCCACCGCTCACGTCTCATCCCAGCTCCCGTTTCTCCCCTCAACAGGTCACAGCCAACTCATCCTGCACGGACCCTGAGTGAAGCAGGACTGTTGAGCACCTTCTCCCCCGCAGCAAAACACCAGAATCCCCTCGCTCCCCTTTTGTTACCGTTTCTCCCTGTTCTCCAGCTCTTTGGGCTTTGTTTCTGGCGGTAACCCAGGCGGGAGCACAGTCAATCGCCCGCTGCCGCATCCCAACCAACACACCCAAAAGTCCAAAGATAACAGAGGAAAAGTGAAAGAAATCCCCCCACCTCGGTGCTAACTTTCCAGGCAAGCAGGAAAGAACAAGCAGAGGTTAAGTTCAGCAGGCAGGAGCATCTTTGAGAGCTAGGAGAGAGGAGGTAACTTACCTCCCCGTGATGCACATGGAGGGGTTCTTTTTGCTTTCCGCTGCACTTGGATTGCTGTGTCCTTTGCTTGTGACACTCCGGGACTCGAATGGTGGCACCGCTGTGTGACACCCGGTATTAGAGAGGCTGCTGGAGCCGTCCCTCCCACGGTAGGAGGGGCCATGAGAGGCTTAATAAATTCAGTCCCCAAGGCTAGAAAAATTAAAATCTCACCATGGGACCCGGACAACTGCTCGCTGCAGGGCTCTAGGAGACACCAGGGACTCGCAGACAAACCTGGGATTGGTTGATTTATCCCTCACCCACTCAAAACAAGAGAGGTTGGTATTCACATCCCACCTCGGCAGAATTAAGTGTCCAAAGGATAGGGTTTGAGGAAATATCCCAAAGAAGATTTGGGAAAGGTGTGTCATTGATGACTCTCAGAATTAAAACTCCTGAACCTCGAAAATGTTTTCCGTGGTTGTAAGACCCAGGCAGGAATCCACTGCGCCAGATTTCTGGGTAACCCCGGATGCAAAAACTGCTTATTTTACTTTTTTTTTTCCTTTCCCCCATGGTTTTGGACTTTAATATCTAAATCCTATTAGAGTTATAACTTCCTTTGAAAGGGGAGAGGGGACAGGTCAGTACAACAAAAGCAGGTTGTATTTTGTAACCTCCAGTGCACCCTGGACTTTCAGAGAGGCAAAATCCCACCATAAAGTTTCTCAGGATAGGAAGCTGCACAAACTCACATAGATCCTCCTGCTCCATAAAAGCTCTTCACTGCATGAGAAGCTAAAGAAACATCCCCTCCAGCCTCAGAGCACTCTCTGAAACATTACTGGTGCAGTTTTTTCATCCCCGTGGTTCCTCACATTGGGATTTTTCTTGTTAAATGAAAAGACAGATTAGGGGGTCCCTCAAAAGCAAAATCAGCAAACTGCCCTTGGAAACAGAGAGGGCAAGAACAGCCCAGAAATTATGGCCCAGCAGTTTTGAGCAGCTCACATTACAAAGAGAAACTTTTAATTAGAAGATGAACTACAGAGGTGACAGCCTGGTTCACTCTGAAACCTAATGATGAGTAGAAGGCATATAAGAGTTCAACTTTAAAACAGTCTTGCTAATCCTTACTTTGCACCTAAAATAACATCATTCTCCCTTCAGAATCTGGAAAATGGGAATTGGAATTGGAATTAAATAAATGCAGGAACCACAAGACATGGAGATAAAAACAGCTGGTTTTTTTGCTGGTGGTCTTACAGCTAACATTTAACTGGCTGGAGTAAAAATGCATGGGACTGCATGTGAACCTCTAGAAATATTAATTGCTTTATGGTCTGATTCCTGGAAATCTGATAAATAGGGCAGGAAAGAGTGAGGTTAAGAAGGCTGGTGGCACTAATGAGATTTAGGAAGCAGAAGCTTTTCCAGGTACCCTTCAGTTTTAATCTCCTGAGTTGATCCACTGGATTTTTCTTCTTATGTATTTCTGGCTATGTTGAGCCCAGCTTCATCATGGGGCCACACTAAGGTCCTAAAGGTCCATGCCCAAGGGAGGCACAGCATGGGGAGGCCTGGAAGGTTTGGGGAATAGCGGAGAACCCAGAGAGCCTGAGCACTTTGCTCTGCCTTTGAAGACAATACCAGGGTCAGTGCTCCCCAAAATAACTTCTGAAGGGGCTTCACCATCACCCTGCCCAGGCTGATGTTTTTCCAGCTGCTGCATCCTCATAGTGTGGATGAAATCTAAGGGGTATGTGGGGATAAGGGGACAGAGTTGAATAACATCATCAGCACAAAAAAAGCCCCCTACAATGAAGTGAAAAGCCCTAAAAAATGAAAAAGGTTATTAAAAGCACAACCATAGCCCTACCTCCTAAAAAGCAAAGAAAACTCCAAATATCTCTGTTCTTTGCCATAAAATATAACCATTTTTTTGTTTTCTTCTGGGTATAGAGATGCAAAGACTTCAGCACCACAGTTGCTTTGCAAAGGACTAGTCAGCTGGGCAGAAGTTGCTCTGGCTTCAGCATCCTCAGTTCAGAGTTCCCCAGTTTATCTCAACCATAAAATCCTCGCCCAGTGTCCCAGTCAATGTCCTAGACCTGCCAGAACCTGGGAGCAAGAATCTGCTGAAGCCCTGCCACCAGCAAGCCCAGCCTTAGAGTATATGATCCCATAAAGGAAATAACTGCAATTGACTGGTGAGGTACAAACCCACTCCCACAAGGATATCAGTGGAGCAGGTCAGCCTTGAACCCAGTGAGTTTTGCCTCTGTTTGTGTCAGGAGAAGATAAAACCAGGGGGAAAATGGTATAAACAGGGAATGGGGATCATCTCCCTGACCAGGTGCCAGCCACAATATGGAGTGTTTTGTTGGGAAATATGTATGTTCATATCCTCCTGCCTTAAGTCCTACTCAGCTTAGGACATTTATCCTCTCGCAACACACTGCCCAGACAGCATGAAGGGTCCAGGGTGTCCCCCCATCATCCCCCCCCAGCCTTACACTGCACAGCTGCACAATGAACAGCTGCTGACCCTTGAGAGCCGGTGACTCACGCAGGTAATAAAGTCCCCACGAGATTAATGACAGAGATGACACTGTTTATGGCATTTCCAGGAATGATAAGGGAGATGGGGGGAAAGGAGGTGACCTGAACTGATCCAAGCTTCAGCTCTTGCTCTCCCAGGGGATGGCAGTGTGTTGGCACAGACCCCACAGCCATGGGCAAGCAGTGGCTGTCTTTTGTAGCAAGTGGTATTCCACTAAAAAGCAGAAATGTCAGTCATTGGAGGTGCAGAGGATGGGCTGAGAGGAGGTGGAAAGGGACCCTGAACATCTCGCAGCCTGAACCCTTTGATACACAGCTCTGACACATGAAAAAACAGTGAGAGCATCAACCCCTGCAAAGTATTGCTGTAGGGAGACTAAAGGTAAAGCAGAGTGACCATGTAAATGAGGAGCAGCAGGTTTTGCAGGTTGCTGGCAAGACTCCATGGAAACGAGGGCCTGACCCTGCTCCTGCACCCTGGGACAACTCTTTCACCACCACTGCTCAGGTTGATCAGAGTTATTTTTAAGCCCACCTGCTCCCAAGAAATGCTGCTGTCCATTCCTGAGGGATGGCAGCAGCTGTGGATAATGGTGCAAAGCCCAACCATGTATGCCAAAGACATGGCAATTTCTTCTGAAGTGTGCAACCCACCAGAAGCAAAACTTACCCCAAGTGTCAGAATACAAACTCAAGGAAATCACCTCATGCAGGCAGAATTGCCAGGCAAGTCCTCCCAAGTCCTGCGTTTAAGCGAGGGGGTCTGAGCATCATTTCTGAGTGAGCCACATCCCTCAGGTAGGCAGCAAGGGAGGGCCAGATGGATTCACCACACAACCATGGGGAACCAGCCCCCCAGGACAAATATAAGCCATGCCGAGTGGACGGAGGAAGCTTTCACATCATCTGGCAGGGACAAACTCTGCCTCTTGCAGCTGTTACTGCAGCAACTCTTTCTCCTGCTCTTCCATGGCTGCTATCAACACAGACTGATACAGCCATGTGTAAAGAGGGAAAGGGGCAATCCTCACCCTTCTTCCATATTTTATGACTGCCCTTTATGAAATGGCATCATTTTGTTCTTTCCTGGCAGAAATTGAGGGACTGCAACACACACAGGAGAATGCAACTTGAGTTACTCTGAGAGGCTAAGGGAGTCCCAGAGGCAAAAATCAAATGCAAGGACTGGTGAGGAATAAGAGGGTATGATAAAACATCCCTTGGCAAATGTTTCTGTGTCCAAGAAATGTAATGTGGCAAATGGAGTGGGAGAACCATGATAGATCTCAGGAGTGAAACATGTCAGAGCACCCAGGCAGGTAGCTGCCCTGTTTTGCCTCCTCCTGCCTCCTCCTCCTGCCTCCTGCCCGTCGCTGCCCGGCCCCCCCGNTGGTGGGCCAATCTGGAGGCCCACATTAACCACTTTCCTGATGGTTCCCCTCACCGCAGCGATGACGACACACGCTGCTCCTCAGTGGGGATGTTGCAGCAAGATCCCCCACTATCCCAGGGTTATAAACCACCCTTCAGGGAACTTAGCAGCCTGTAAGCTCCTGAGTCCAAATGAGTTTTGTGGGGACTCAGAGCTGATGTCCCGTTTTGGACTATCAAAGATATTTCCCACCACACAGGCTCTTAAATCTGTGCTGTGCCTGATGTCTCCCAACCTGTGCCATGTTGCTCATGCTGCAGGTTTGTCACCATGGAGCCACTCAAGTAATACTTGTCATCACCAGGATGAGCCCAGAGACCTCACTGGGTGTTTCTTACCCTCTGCATGGATGGGTGGCACAGGCAAGCAGAGCCAGGCTGGCCAATGGGAGCCACCATCAATGAGACCTCCCTTCCCCAGCACATCAGAGTCAGTAGTGACATTGCCTAAAGCTCTTGCACGTGCCTGGGAGCATCCAGCCCACCCTCCTCGGTGCAAGGGAACACCTGAGCTGGATGGTACCTGCTGCGGGGATACCACCATCTTTCCTTGCCCCAGCATTGCCATTGATCTCATGCTGGTCCTTCCTGGGCTGGGACCTACCTGATGGATTCTTCATGGTGGAAAAAGAGATGGGACAACTTATGGATTGATCCCTGGGTAAGGCTGCTCCCAAAGCCTGGGGTACTTCAAACTGACTACAAAACACAAAGAGTTTGAGTGAGAGGTGGGTTTAAAGCCTGATGTGGTTAGGAAATGTGAGGAATAGAAGAAAGTGGTGGATGCTTCCCATCTAAGGACTTACCATTCATGCAGCCATGAGGTTGGGGAATGAAAACAAGTGGGGCTGGGGGGAGTAGTTTGCCCCGCAGTTTACCGCCCTCTTGTGCCAGTCCAGATTCCCTTCCCTTCCATCTTTGAGAATTTCAGCTCTCCACGGGTGAGAAAAGAGAGGGTTGTTACCTCCAGGGCATGACCCAGGCACTCCTAAGTCCTGGACACCATTACAGCTGCACATGTGGCCAGCAGGACCTGATTTTGACTGCCAAAAGAGCTGTTAACCCCAGATTTATGCAGGTTTTAAGGCACAAGGTGTGGAATGAGGGACAAGTCCTGTTCACTTCCCCCCTGACTGCCTTTGAAGGGGATAAGCCTCTGCTCAGCAGCGCCTCACAGCCTCTCTCAAGCCTGCCAGCCGTCATGGCACAGTGGTGATGTGCCCTTTCTCCTTTACCAGGCTTAACAGGTATGTCAGTGCAGCCCTGGCCCACCAGAAGGTTCCGCCAGCCCTGGGGACGCATGAGGGCGTCAGTGAACACCTCCCTGTTGATGTACACAGAGAACCCAGCATTAGGGACCTGTGCTGGGATGGGAGCAGAGGGCTTGTCCTTCACGGCTCACATGTATCCAATGGCCGGGGAGGGGACACGTTCGCCTGACAAGGTTGCTGCAATGTGTAAGTGTAAATAATAACTTCAAAACGTGAGAAAAACAAAGCTGGAGCTCGTGTGATCGCAAGGGAACGGACACACCGGGACACCAGATTCCGTGTCAGGACAATCTCTTTATCCGTGCACCTCGTACGACCCGGCTGCCTGCAGTGTGCATCCTCCAAAAGAAGCCTGATTGACACGCAAGGAAAGGAATCTTCAGTGCAGCTGCCAGGAGAGGGCAGCACAGCCCCGGGAATGGGGAAGGATCGGGCAAGCCCAGCCAGCTCCCTCCTCACCGTGTTCAAGCTACCGATCCTCCTCAAAGGTGAGCTTCAGAACCAAAATTTGGAAGTCTTCTGGGTGCTGCTGAAAATGAGAGACGCAGCCAAAGCATCCTCTGCGTGAGGAGCTGCAGTTTTTCCTGCAGCGTGTGAGAAAGAGCATTTCTTCTCTGTTGTGCCTACTAGTGTATTGCTTCTACTGTTAATTCTCCCATTTCATTCCCAAATAAATTAATATTCTGCAGTTACACACGGAGTAACTGGTCCCACTAGGATTTAGCTGCCGATTCACTGTGTCTGGCTCAGACCTGAAGCTGAGTGTTCCCCAAAGCTTTCTCCTATCTTTCCTCCCCTGCTCTCCCTCTGTAGATCAGCTGGTCTAACACAAGGCCTCATCATCTCGTGTCCATCTTCAGACTTATTTATCTGACTCTAAAACTAAAAACTATTCAGCCATCAAATAAGCCTTCACTAATTATTTATTTTTAAATTTTGTTATGAATTCACCTACAAGGAAAGATGCCTCGTGCTCTGAAGAGCATTCCGAAGATTAATACTTCACTGAAATCAACACCAACCATTTCTTAAAGCCTTGACATCATTCATTGTCCAATATCTCCCAACCCCTATCAGCTGCTCAGCAACTCAGCCAAGTTCATCTCAAGGGAAGAAAGGCTCCAAGACAGAAAATTCTACCCAAAAGCCACGGAAAATGGTAGCTATTTAGGAACAGACTGTGTGCCCTCCATGGGGCAGGAGGTAGAGCCATCAAACACCAACGCAATAGCATTTTCAGGGGGACTTTGCAGGGTACATTACTAGGAGCAAAGTTTGCCTGGTACCCTGCTTTGTGAAGCTTTGGAGGAAAAGGGGGTATTCAGCCTGGAGAAGAAAAGACTCCATGGAGAACTTAGAGCACCTTCCAGTACCTTAAGAAGCCACAAGAGAGCTGGAGAAGGACTTTGGACAATGGCATGGAGTGACACTAAAAGGGGGGAGGGGTTCAAACTGACAGAGAGCAGGTTTAGACTGGATATTAAGAAATTAATGACTGTGAGGGTGGTGAGGCACTGGCACAGGTTGCCCAGAGAAGCCATGGCTGCCACATCCCTGAAAGCGTTCAAGGCCAGGTTGGATGGAGCTCTGAGCAACCATGGAAGGTGTCCCTGCCCATGGTTAGGAGGGTTGGAACTAGATGATGTTTAAGGTCCTTCAAACCATTCTGTGATTCTATGAAGGGGAGGTAGTGATGGCCCAGTCAGATTTCTCTCATCTAATGGGACAAGGACATCCAAAGTGGGATACTACCACACCATGGCAAAGAGAATCATCAAAAACACCATCCAGTTTGGCTGCAATGTTCCTCTTGCTCAAGCAATGGGGGCCCTTATTTCACAAAAAACAGCTAGATGGATTTCTCCGCTGGCTTTTCTGAAAAAGAGCTGTTGGAAAGCTGTCCTCAGCTTCAGAATCAGTTCTGGGCTGAGGGGACTTTAATGAATTAGCATCTATTGCCTTACTCTAGTTGGAGAAGTTCTCTGTTCAAGGTGTTCCCTTTTCTCTCAGTGCCTTCTCCAAAACCTCAGCACTCAGGTGACTCGCAAGAGCCTGGCAGAGCTTCTCACTGCTCCTCACGCCCCCATTCCCCTGGGGGTGACCTCAGAAAGTCCCCTCTGCACTGGGTTGGATTTCTCGGACTTCAGAGTAAAACATTCAGTTCAGAAGTTTTACAAGCAGATGAAGCGCAGAATAAGGTGAGTGGTGGTGCAGATGTTCTCCCCAAATCATGATGTTCCTGCTCCCTGCTGGAACAAGGCACTTGTGTAAACAAGCATGTAGGATAATAAACTCCTGCTTGTCATCAACTTCATCCCACCAACCATGAAACAAAAAGTCATGCTGGGGTTGTAGGTACCAAACTCTCCCGATTTCCTCCTCCATACCAAGCTGTACCTGGGGAGAAAACAAGCATCCAACCTTCTCACTCCTCCTCTTCAAGATGTGGTCCAAATCCTGCCCCCAGCCTGCTTCCCAGAGCATTAACTATTTCCAAACAAGTTAAAGTAAGTGGTGAAAATCACACTTGCTTCAACAGCTTTTAGTGTTAGTCACTTTGCTCCATCAAATAAGAACTGATTAATCTAAAATAGGTCAGAGAAACACAACCTCCCCAAGCACCCCCACTCATTTCTACTATCACTGCAAGTGTCATTGAAACAGCAAGTCAAGGAGAACCAAGTAATTAAGGTTTTATTTAAGGTTTCAATTTTATTTTTAAAATGGCTGAGCTGACCTGGCACATTAAACAAACCCAGCAGTACAGGAGAGTTATGCCAAGACAGCATGAAGAGAAGTACATTATCCAGCAGATTTTAAAACTGAAACAGCCCCTTATTTTCAGGTGGGACACGACACAAAGACATCTACCAACAGTGGAAAGCTGCAGTCAGTAGGTGCAGAGCAAAGTCTTCTTTACAAACACGAGACCAAAGCTGGGCGGGTGCTGACATGATCCCAAAGCAGTGCTGATCTCAAAAAGACATGGTACCAATGCTGCAAGGCAGGAGGAAACAAGCTGCTTGTCATCCACAGAAGCCTGCATTAAATTCACTTCTGCCATTTCACATACCCATGAAATCTGGCCTCTCTGTTTAGTTCCTTGGCACACCAAGACCATCTCCTCCTTTCTAGCTCCCACTTTCCCATTTTAGCCGAATTTTGTCATTTTTGCAAACCTCCTGGATTAGCTCCAGCTTTTAGCATGGGCTGTGACTCAGAGCCATGTTACTGCTCCTGTCTCCACTTCCAGTACCTTTTCCTTTCCTAGGCTCCTTTCCGCTCTCCTCCTTCAGAGACACTGCTGCCTTGAGATGCAGCAGGCTGGAAAGGGACCCAAAAGGATCCCTCAACAATTGCGTGATTAAAGTTTTAAACTTTGCTTCGTCCTACCCCTTAGATCAACTCTATCTTCTTCCCACTGCTCCCTGCGAGGTTCCATTTTGGCAGCCAGTTTCCATCCAGCTCCCATCTGTATTGCAGTTTTGTTATTGTTGACCATTCCCTGTCAAAGTTGGCAGCTAATTCTCCAAGATCCCATCTTTGCCATTGTAAGTTGTCATCAGCAACAAACTATGAGATCCTAGAGCATTCATTATGCATATGCTTCATCCATTTGGGATTATAACCCAAAATATATCTACAGGCTCTCTTACTGTTGAAATAAGAAGCCATTAAAAAGTCTCATTATTTTATGGTGGGAAGATGGAGAACCACATCACCTCTTAACAATTTTAATACTGCAGGTGTTGTCATTCACCCTACAAATGGACTATGCAAGCTCTTCGTTAGGAATGGGGTTCAAACGACTATTATTCCTGAAAACTGGACCAATTCTGCTGTCAGCCAAGGAGTGCAGGTTCTAAGGAAGCAAGTACCTACCAGAGACCATTGCAATCCATTCTTGCACAGTGCTCTGCTGCAAATGTGCCCTACTTACACCAATCTGCAGCATTTTGAGAGACAGATGAATTAGGATACTAACAGAGATCTCAGCTAAGAGACAGGCTTTTACATACCTCACATTCCTGACCAGGCAACATTCTCAGCACTTTTTCAAACCCCTGAAAAGGGGTATCAAGTTGGCAACAAAACACTGCAGCAAACCCAATTGCTTTGCAAAATAGTGGCTTTTGTGTCGATGTGGTGTTTACATCCCAAGCCTCTTCTCAAGCCCTAACCAGATCGTTGAAGTCAAGTAACTGTCTCCATGGAAACCTCCTTTCTCAAGGAGCCTCCTTGCTGGAGAAATCCCTGCACCCCTTTTGTTTAAAAAGGGAAGGCAGTGTAGCAGGAACATAATGGCTGTCTAGTGAAGCGCCTGTAACGACTTATCAGTAAGATTTATGTCCTTTGAAAACACATCCATTCAAGGAAGATACTTTAGGGATGGCTAAAGGTGTGCTACTGCTGCTGCTACTAGCTACTTCTGCTGTCCCCTCCACCCCTGCCCCGGCTCTTCACTCTCAGCCTCACAAAATATCATGGAATATCCTGAGTTGAAAGGGACCCAAAAGGATCATTGAGTCCAGCTCATGGACATGCACAGGACAACTTCAAAAATCACACCATGTGCCTGAGTGTTGTCCAAATAAACTGCCTTCTTCTGACACAGTCTCCATATCCCCCTCACACACAAACTTTTGGCCCCAAGTGAGTTCCAACTGTTTGTTTAAAAAAAACCCTGAAGTAACACAAACCAATGCCCATTCTTGAAATACAGGAAAAGTCTCATTGAAGCTACCAACTGATACTTAAATAAGACAATCCCTGTGTTTAGGAAAAGAATACGAGTTTTAGCCTCTCCCTTCACCAAGCCCTTTGTAAACTGTAGCACCTAATTTCTGGTATAGGATTGCTTGAGATCCCTCAAAAAAGAAACCAGTTTTCTGAAAGGACACTCAAAAAACTTAATATTTAATGTTCTAATATAGAAAAGAGACTTCAGTATTAGCAGGCAAATAAATAATTAAGGTCTGTGATTAAAAATGGTTTCGACTCAGGCAAATCAGTTAATTAAAAAAAAAAGGCACCAAAGAAGTTGTCCAGTTGGAGTCACTTTTAAATAACACCAGAGACAAGATATTCTCAGAAAAATAAGCCCCAGAGGTTCAAGTCACAGAGTCACTATTTAAGAGCCCTCTATAGAAAGGAAGATGCCATAAGGGACTCTGAAAATCTAATGCAGCTGCTGGTGCCGGGCGACTCACAGGTGAAGGGAGAGTGAAGCAAAAGACGCATTTCAGAACTAGAAAAAACTAATACTTTTCTCCTAAGGTAGTTACAAAATTTTCTGAAGATTTTTTGAGAACATAAAAACATGATATGTCTGGTAACTGGGAACGAGGTCCAGACACACTGTAGCAATCGCCTCCTTTTCCCACCCACCCATCACGAGTGGGAAAAAACAGCCTGGGACAAGATGACACACATGCATGGAGGCCAGTCTTCCAGCTTCCCAGTAGAGAACAAAAGGCTTTAGGCAACCCCCCTCTCGAGCTAACAGAAACCAGGCAAGACCAAGTCAATGTGGAAGTCAACAAGACGGAAGCACATCACTAGCATAAGAAGAGGGACAGATAGTCATTTGTATTGATCCCTTTCCACTATGCAAAAGAGAATCCAGAAGAGTGACTTAAAGCATACAGATAACCTTTTCTACATTCTTTGGGGAAATTTAGCAGAAATCTCGCTGCAAAAACACATGCTCACAGGTGGGGCATACACACATTAAGGTTCTTATCTCAATGGGATCCAGAGGATGAACTGCAAAAGGGAATGAAAGAGAAATCAGAGACGCTAAACACACTGTGGATCAAATTTAACCAAGTGCTGTCAGAAGAAAAGTCAATTGGCAAATCTGTAACACTAGTCATATGAGATTTTAGATCAAGATATACCTAAGCCACTTATTTTCTTCCCACATGCCATCTTGTGTCTTCCAGAGGAAATATAAGGGTCCTTATCAAAGGGAAATTTTTAAGGGTAGTGTCTTTCCATTCTGTAATCCTCACCGAAGTTCCAAGCAGGCAAGCTCATCAATACATCATATGCCTCTCCAGGTTGGCAGCTTTAGTGTTTTTTCCAAGGAATTGATCCCTTGGATGCAAGGTCTGTGAGAGGAAACTTAATATTACAGGGATATGAAATATATATCACATATATACACAAAGGGAACATTGCTGCAGATTTGGGCAATAGGCTTCACACTTGAGCCTTATGTCAAAGTCATCACTCTGGAGCACAAAGGATGGCAGAAGGCCCTCACAGAAGAAAAAAGAGCTCACAAACTATCTATACTCAGGAAAGCTGGTGTAAAAGCTGTCATGTACTGTGCAGCCAAATATATTTAATTAAACCCCAGGTGCAGGGTGGAAAGGGCTGAACCAGCAGCAGGTCTCAGCAAGAAGGAGGAATTAATTTCTCTGCAACACAAGTGCCTCGGAGAGAGATGAGAGGTTATTCCAGAGAAGGTTTAAACTCATCCCATACATGACCAAAGCAATACAGAGAAAGCAGGTCTCCCAGTCGATAATACATATTTTGTTATCAATTTTCTATAGCTGTAAAGTTACTCCCTTGGGAGCCACTTGCTATCCCAAAGGACTATGGGGTACCTTCTTCCCAAAGAAGATGGGGTAAGAAACAAGGCTATATTACTTCATCCAGCACATTCAAGTACCCAGTGACCATACAAGCAACAGCCTCTCCACTTGTCTGATGACAGTGAATTCTCCAGTTCTCCCCCAGCCCCAAGTTAAGAAACACAGCAGTCATTTTATTAAAAATCAGTACACAGTTGAACATAAGCCCAGTGTTTACAACCAATCCCTCTTCTAGTAGTTACAGGTTTCCTGTTGTTTTACAAACTATTAGCAACCAAAGGAATCAGTAGCATAAAGAAATCATCGTTTCAAAAAAATTCATGTCCTCACATCTCCAAGAAAAAAAGCAGCATCTAGGATCACTTTGTTTTCTATTGGACTTGCTCTAAGAAACAAAAGTTTTCAACGTATTTTGCAAGCCAATCTTGTTGTTAGAATAGTAATTTCTCTGTTTGCTTTATCACACAGGGCAAGGGTCTCTAAGAAGCCTCACAGGGCAATAAAATAACCCAAAAAGAGCTGTCACTTTTTCTCCTGTGATTTACCATCTAAACCAGAAATATTTGAAATTTGTTTAATTAATTCACACTAAAGGGGAAGGGCAGGGGAGCCAAATTCACACAATTTGGCAAAGAGATCATCCATGAATTAAGTTCTCCAATGGCTGCAGAAAGCACACAGAGGCTTTGTCCATGCTGCCTTGAAGCATCCAGCAGTGCTGCAGGAGAGATGCATCTTCACACCCTCATTCCCTTCTCAGTTGTTACAGCTGTTCACATTGCTGCTGCCTGCTTCCTTTCCTCCTCAAGTCATCCAAAGCACAGAGCAGCCTCAATAGTGTAACAGCAGCTTGGCAGAAGCAGGAAAAGTGCAGCCAGCAAAAGATTTAATTTATTAAGATAAACGTGGTCTAAGGCTCCACATTATTTTTAAAAATAAACAAATAAGAAATATGAAAACAAACTGGCTTCACTACGTGTAGGTTATGTTCAGACATTCTCAGAAAGATCTTCTCAATCATACAAAATATTCTTCCCCTCTCATCCCCATCACGAGGATGGAAAAATAGTTCACTATGCAAGATCAGCCATGCCCCTGTTGTGTGCCCTTCCACATTCAAAGAACAACACCTCTGCCACCCTTCAGGGCAGGTTAAATTTTTAACAACACCCCTGTGAAGAAAGAGCAGAAGGGGAGAGGGGCAGGTAATTCAGTCTCTGAAATGAACATCTAAAAGTCTTGATACGATGAGTGTGTTGACTTCACCTCTTTAATGGTTGTTCTTGGCTGCCTCTTTAGCTGCAATAATCAGAGGAGTGAGACTAGATAGAGGCTTTGCAATTTTCAGGAACTGGTGCTAGAAAGAAACAAAAAGAAAAGGGGTTAAGCTTTTCAGAATGTGCCCTGGAAGTCTTGTGGCTATTCTAAACCTAGACCCATCCAAAGTCTAAGAACCTACTCTAGTCTCTGAACAGGTAAAACAGAAGCTCTGTTACCACCACAAGATTTTGGGTCTTGCCTGAAGTGATGAAGAGACTTGCACCCAACATATCCTAAATTACCCAATGTTTGTATATGTTCAAGATCAAGCAAAACTCAGTGAATTTCCTTGGGGAATTATAAAGTTGCAAAATCTGTAATAAAATTCAGCGTGGAAGAAGGTGTACTAAAAACAACCCATGCAATTCAAACACAAGGCACAGGGCTTGCAGCAATCATCTCTCATTTCTCTGTTTTCTGTTACCACAGATCTGGAGAAAGAATTGCCTTGGCCTTCTACAGATACCAGAAATTTGCAAAGCAGCTGGAATTTAGAACAGCACAGAGCTTACAACACAGAAACAGTCAGTCTCCTGTATAGGTGCTCTGTTAAGTAAAACAATACTGATTATCAAAACAGCTCTCAGGTGAGAATGAAGGCACATAGGGCAAGTCCACAAGCTGTTCTGAAACCAAGAAGCAACTATACCCCACAGGACTTCTGAGCATCAGAAGGGGTCAATCACCCAAGGCAACATGCTTCAGAGATGGAAAAAAAAGTAAAAAGTAAAAAATTAGAGGCTAAACAGTAGATAAAAACAGGCAAGAGTGTTACAGTCAAAATGTTCTCCTGCTCCAAGGAAGAGGGCATAATTGATCTTTCTCATGCTTTTGGACTGGAAAGTCCAGGAGAAAAAGTGATTTTTCAACTACTACCATTTTGCCAGTCATTAGTGCTTCACTACAGCCTCAGAAGGCAGCAACACATCCAAGTCTGAACCCACTAGACAAACTTGTGGAGAGAAAGGAAAACAAAAATGGGAACTGTCTCATAGTTAAGGTCTGAGTGCTCCTGATCACAGTTTCATTTTACAAAGAGTTATATTTTTCACCCTCATGGCAAATTTGACACACAAAGAACACACAAACCATTCCTCTCATCCATGTTGGTAAAAAGCCTGGTAGCTTGGTCCTCAACTGGCACCAGGAGTTCAGACTAAAACACCAGGTTTTCAGTGAAATATCTGATTATAGAGTGGTGAGGCCCTGGCACACATTGCCCAGAGATGCTGCAGATGCCCCTTCCCTGGAATTGTTGAAGGCCAGGTTGGATGGGGCTTTGAGCAACACTGGAAGGTGTCGCTGCCCATGGCAGGGGGAGTGGAACTAGAGGATCTTCAAAGGTCCCTTCCAACCCAAATCATTCTATGATTAAGCACCTCACAAGCTTTGTTCAATCACCTCTTTTAGGTGAGTTTCAGGCAAAACGTGGTAACACTGAACCGCTCCAGTTAATGTAAGACATGCACATTCCAAAGAGCTTTGCGATCCCTCCACCAGCGAGAAGACAGCAAGGAGAACATCCAACAGCTAGAAGCCTTCCTGCTGTCCAAATCAGAACAAGTGTGACAAGACCATAATAACCCCATGGGAGCAGTGTGCCAGCTGTGTGAAGAAACCCGGGAATTCAGGGCTCAGCGTTTGGCAGGCCTGGGGCATAGCTATTATTTGAGGCTGGACATAGAACATGCTGCACAGTTGCTCCCAGTAGCCAGTACAGCATAAGAATGGAGCAGTCTGTGAACACTTTATTATACATGTAGGTTTGGGGGTTGGGTTTTTTTGTTTCTTGGGTTTTTTTTCCCCTGGCAGGTTACCTAAGCTGTGTTTGTGGCTTCAGCTGATGCAGTATCTAAGACCTCAAACAAGATCTCGCCCTAAGCCCAGCCTCACTCAGGGTAACCTGATTACTTTGGTTCAGTCTCACTGCCAGTCACCTACCTGTAGCAGCTCTTTTGCAGAACCTCTCTTTTCAACATCCATTTCAAGACAGCGATTTAAGAAGTCTCGGAATATGGATGAAAGCTTTTCTGGATTCTGCAGTTCTGGAGTCCCATTAGTAGCAATGAGATACAGGGCCTAAGGCAAAAACAAGCACCAAAGAAACAGGAGGTTATGAAGGTTAGATTCCATCTCTGTATTACACCCATTTTGCCTCTCCTCAGTTCAATGGGAAGGAAAAAAAAAACCATCTTATCAGGGTGACTAATCAATGCGTAAGTTTCAGCAAACAGAATAGCTGCCAGCCCTATTTTTTAGTGGATGGGATCCAATCCTTTATTGTTTTACCCTCTTAATCTCAGTTCGGATCCTGCAGCCCTCTCAAGGGATTACAAGGACAAAAACAACATTCCAGACCCTGTTTACATAGGGAAGTTAACTGGCATGACTCTACCAGTGCTAGACTCCTGCAGTAACCATATGCTCATGGGAAGGTAACCCTGACTAAATAGGAGACTTTCTTTCTTCTGTAGGTACTTTGCCTTAGTGCACAAGGCCTAAAAAGTCAACACAACAAAGATGGAGCTGGCTTCTTACAAAAGACGTCCAGAAGACTCCAGCAGCTTTTAACATCCTATAGAAAGAAGCGGTTCACACCCACCCTCCTCTAAGAATCAAGGGACTCAGAATTCAGCCATTTCAGGATTTCATGTGAGAAACTTCCTGGATGAATTTTCAAAGGAAACAGAAATCTGCCAGAGACTTGTTAATATGCAGGCCTTTTGAGCACATCCCATGGGAGCAGTGTGATACCCTGGGAATTGGTGTAAGTCGAGTTAAATGAGGCCAAAGTACTGTTACTTTAACTCAATACTGTTTAATTCCTTATACTCTTCTTTGCTGCCACTCTTCTCTCCCAAAGATCACTTCTGGTGCAAAATAGAGAAAAAAGTTAGAATTTTTCTAGATTCCTCCAACCTGTGTAGCTGACAGACAAGCCATAAACCTGGCTTATATTAAGAGCAGTGATGTTCCTACACACTGACATCATCTCCCCTTTTTTTAAAAATTAAACAAGGGAAAGACATCAGGAGCCTTAAGCCCTGTATAAAGGCTTATTAAGCTTGTAAATTTCCTTTGAGCACGTAAGGAAGAACGATTTTCCAGTAGGAAAAAGTTCCATTTATAGAATAGAATCATAGAAACAGAATGGTTTGAGTTTGAAGGGACCTTAAAGATCATCTATTTCCAACCTTCCCACCATGGGAAGGTAATCTTCCATTAGACCAGGTTGCTCAAAGCTCCATCCAGCCTGACCTAACTCAAGGAGAACTCTTCCTCAGTCACAGTGTACAAGGATTCAAGACATCCCTCTTTTGGTGCCTTCAGGCACTCTTTCTGTCTCTATCAGCATCTCCAGAAAGTGGGAAATTATGAGTGTACATGATCTAACTCATCAGAGCTGACCAAAGTGTCTGCACAGGAAGAACCCATGCCTCTGCTACCCAGAGAAAACTATGGCTTTTAACTAAGACTATCTCAATCTTCTCACTATGACACCTAAAGAGATCACAGAATAGTTTGAATTAGACAGGGCTGCAGGTGATGAAACCACACTGCAGGATTCACATGAGTTCATTTTCACCAGCAGGCTTAGTGAAGACCTGATGACAAAAGATGCTTGCTTACTCTCAGAGGGTTCTCATTGAGGTAGGGGGGCTCTCCTTCGATCATCTCGATGGCCATTATCCCCAGTGACCAGATATCCACTTTGGGCCCATACGCCTTCCGCGTCACCACCTCAGGTGCCATCCAGTACGGGGTCCCCACCATGGTGCTGCGCTTGCTCTGCTCAGGAGTGATCTGGGCACAGAAGCCGAAGTCAGCTGGAAAATTTTAACGGGGGGAAGGAGAAAGAGAGACATAGAAATCAGCAAGTTTCTCCAAAAACAACCCTTACTGAGATACCAGGGCTGCAGTACACTGTCTGGTGTGTTGCTGCTGTAACTGTTAAAGAAGGGGTGGGTTTGTGGCTAATGCAGAGCACAGTAGTTAGAGCTAAGTAAACCTGACTCTCTGAGGCCACGAGCATTACAGAGCTGCTGACTTGTCTACGTGAAAGATGGGGATCAGTAAATAACTGTATACAGATGTTGAGACACTTGACTGTGTTGTAGCATCATGCAGCTGCAATAGACTACATAATATATGGTCTAAAGACCATTCCTGGGTATGTGAAAATAGAATTTAATGCAAAGTCTGATCTAGATAAACTCCTCAACCCATACACTGTATTGTCTTGTGATATTTTCAGTCCAAGAGATATTACTTCCCCAGTAGATGTATCATCCCTCAAACAGCATTAGTTTTTTGGAGCAAAGAGAGTTCAGAATAAATTTAAAGTACCAAAATTTATATTGATTATTTTCTTTGAATAGAGAGAAAGATGGAGAGCCTTCACACAAAGATTGCTGGGTTCTATGTTTTATTAGTATTTGACTTACCAAAAGAAAACCCATTCTGTTTTTGTGACCCCAGAAGAATCAACACAGCAAGATACACTGCCCATCCTGACCCCCTATGGCATCACAGGTCTAATTTTAGGCACAATGCTGAAAATTAAACTGATTCCTAGCTGAGTTTTCAACAAGGTTAAATACCAGGAAAGGACATATGGTTCATAAACAGGGCAAATTTCCAGCAGATTCAATAAGCATTTCAGATCCAGAAGGTTACTGCATCATATCCACAGGGACTTCTCTAACTTTAAAATACAGCCTGGTACCTGCATATTGTGCTCAAAGAAGTTATTCCACAAGAACAGAGCACTTTGGCCCCCATCAGCTATTCATCGCTAACACTCCAGAGACCTGACTGTAACAAAGTGCAGGTTTAGTCTAAAAGCAATTATGTGCAAAAAAACCCCACCTTCTTACTCAGCATATCTGCACTGTGTGAATTTTGAGTCATATCTGCTGTCAGTGCCGACAAAAATAGATTTATTTATGCCTGTTGGGTGCCAGCCAACAGAACTGAGAGGAAGAGAAGGGGGGCACAATCCTCTTAAAGCTATAGGTAAAAGATAATAATTCACTGGTTTCCAGACTTATCTCTGCATGGACAGTGACAAGCACAACAGATACCTTAGCACCCAAGGGGCAGAACAGTCTCAAAGTCTTCATTGCTGGTGATATTGCAAGGAGGAAACAACATTTAGAGTCCAATCTGGGTTGGCATTGTAAGATTAATGATTTCTAGTTATATGGTTTTCAATTCTCCCTTCACTTCCCTTGCCCTCAGGTCCCTGAAGCATTTTCCAGACTGAAGAGATTGTTCATAAAGAAAGATTTCTGACCCTACACCTTCCAACCCAGCTTTCTAGACTGGAGCAGTATTAAAATACTGTTATTTTAGTTCACATAAACAGATGGCCCAAAGCTAAATGAAACCCAAGACTTACTTCAAGCCTGGTATCAGTTCACAAGGATTCATGCTTGCCAATCTATATTAAAATCAATGCCACAAACATATCTACAGGAGCATTTTTACAGCCTGTTCACCACCACCCAAACACCCATCTCCCCGAAGTGCCTGGCCCAGAGCAGACAACTGGCCCAGACTGATACTCAAGTCAGCGCCAGTAACATTTCCTGCATACTTAGTTTGACAGAGCCATCCATTCCCAGCAGGATGTTGTCACTCTTGATGTCTCTGTGAATAACTTGGTTTGAATGCAGGAATTCCAGAGCCTGTAGACACTGAAAACAAAAAATAATAATTGATATATTTGAGATATTCTTACTGTGCATGAAATTATTCACCAGTCACAATTAGTCAACTAAAGGACTCAAACAATGTGCATTTTCAGTAGCAAGAGCATAGTGTCTTAGAGCCTTTCATATATTCAGTATGTGCAGGGCTATAGAGATATCCCACTGGGATCAGCAGTCCTAGGAAGACAAGTTAGTCCTAAAAGACATGAAGAACAGACACAGATTCCAACTCCATTTCCCACTCTAGTCCTCCCTCTAGGGTGAAACATTAGCCTTGCATTGCATGCTGCAACCTTGCAGGTGAAATCCATCCTCTGAAAGAATAACTGTGTGCCCAAGAAAGCTGGAGACAGCTGTTCCCATGGAGGCAGTGACAGATCACAGAAAGCCCATGTCCCATTCCCAACCACAGCTCCCTTTGAGCACAAGTCCTGCTTTACCTCTCGGCACACAGCTGCAATTTGTCCCTCATCCATGCAGGTCTCTGTCACAACATCTGTTAGGGAGCCTCCTGCCAAGTACTCCATGACCACCCAGAGCTCTTCTCCTACAAGGTAACTGAAGAACCAAAACTAGATTTTAAAATCAGCAGGTATGAGCGTGTCACCATTTCCCTGGCCAGAACAGACAGGGTTTTAAAGCTGTCTTAGAAGTGCAGAGAAACCAGGAATCATATTTAACAGTATTAGTACCGGGCACCAGGTACTTGTAGTATTTTCTGTACATAGGAGGATCCAATCACACTCTGAATGACAAGAGAGAAGGGTGAGTGTTTGAAGAAGAGTTGAGATGTAATGGGAGAGTTGGCTACAAGTTTCCTGTCCATAAAAGAAAAGCTGAATTTTTCTGTCATGGAAAGGACATAGACTAAGACAGAGACTCAACCTTTCAACTCCTGCTGCTGCTGGGAGAGAAAGCAAAGAGCTACTAGTCAAGGATGAGGCCTAAGCGTGCAGCCCAGATATCTGGCACACAGCTTGGCTTTTGAGGGCTCTTGCATTGGAAGAGCTGGCAGGGGGCTGATTCATTACTCCTGGCAGCCTGCTGTCCTAAGCAACTGCCTGCTTTGCCTTGGCCCAGGGACAATTCTGGGTGACACAAAGGACAGCTGCTCACAACTAACCAAGAAAGCACACTTCTTTTTTAAGCATCATGCATTTGAAAATCACCTCAATCTTTTTTATGCTACTGAACTAGTTTGTGATTTTGTCTGAAAATTTCAGAACCATTCATAAGGGCAAAGGAAAACACATTGCTGGATGAAACAGCAAATCTGAAGACTTACAATAAAAAAGGAAACCCCAAAAAGGCAAGTCTTGTCTAAAAAAGGCCTGTAGGAAGATGGGGAGGAGACAGCTGCAATGAGAGTGAGTTTTCTTGGCCATTTGGGATATTCCTCTCTGCTGGGCATGTGTGAGCTAATGCCTAAAAGTAGATGACCTGGGATGAAGAATTCAGCATTAACTGATTTAAAAAAAAAAAGTGCCCAAGAACAAACCACTGACCATTTCTGCCTTTTTGGGTCCATCTGGAAGAACATCAACACAAACTTCCACAACAGATACATAAGGATGACACACTCCTGAAGGAAGGAATCATCGGTTTGAAAACCCACCTTCTTGGCCTATCCTCTCATTTTTCAAGTGAGTGGACAGATTAGTCAAGTGAGAGAGCAGAGAATCTAATTAAAAGCTTTGGCTGGCATTAAGAGTCCATCAAGGATACATCTGCTTTGCTCTAGAACACTGATCCTACTGAAGAGTGAATGCAAAAACCTGGATAGGCTGCAGGGAACAATTAAGTAGAAAGCAATAATGAAAGAGAAAGAACTTGGTACGGCAAGTAGAGAGGGATGAGTGAGACATCACGGGAGTGGGCAAGGAAGCACTCCTACTAACAGTGTGGGTCATTTAGCTTCTGCTGGGCTCTGAAAGCCACTCCATTCACACCCTTCCTTCTTGCCCCTGTGCTATTGCTACTTCTCCATCACTTCTGCCAAACCAGGCTCTCTCTAGATTTTATCAGCACCCTCTCAACACATCAGCCACCCTGGACATCACAACGCTTTCCTTCATCACCAATAGCACCCTTTCTAGCCCAAATCTACTTGGCTATGAGGATGGGGACAGAATGGGCTCCACCGCTCCTGAATGACAATCTCAGGTTCCACATGCTGGGAGTAAACTGGCATCTCTGCAGCCAAAAGGAATGGAGCAAGCCAAGAACCACACTGTGAACCAAAGCCATGCCATGACCAGCCACAGGCATGTGCCAAGATCCTGGCAGCTCCGTAACTGACAGATTTTACATAATACACAGGGAGGTGGAATTAATGGTGGCTCCCTGCCAGAGGCCACCAAAAGAATGTAATTTCAGATGACTGGGTGGTACCATCTTGTGGATCTTTCCACTCTCTTGCCAGTTTTACTCACTGAGCTGCCCCCTGCAGTCATAACTCAAACCTACTCTCTCAGCAGTTCTGGAGACACCACCAGGAAGTCCATACACCTACGTGCTGCTCTGAATATGTGACATCAGGCATGATGTCACACCTTGTCACTCACAGTCACCTTCCAAAACAAGTCTGTCAGTAAAAAAAAACCTGGTGAAAGTCTTTGAGGAAGCAGGAGACGGTAAACAGCTTTCTCTTCATCCATCTGCAAGAGCAGGTAATGTCTGATCCTGTAAGGTATTCCTCAGCTTCCACTTCGATACCTTAGGAAGCTGTACACCAAGCCCTTCCTATCATAACAAATACACACCAGTCAGTCATAGTCCCTTTTTATTGATAAAATCTATGAAATACGGTTTTGCCCAGAAGCAAAAGTTCATTAATTTCAGATTTTTGCACCAGTACATGCCTCCAACATGCAAACATTAAGGTAGCCTGGAAAGAAATCCGTGTTTTCTTGTAGCATGACTGTCTTACCTCTTCAGCGTTATTCATTGACAATCCACCCCGAGTTCAGTTTGGGGTTGGGGTGAGAGTAACTGTGGCTACCACTTATTTATGGGGTTTATTAAGTTAAGGAGAGTGCTTTAGAGAGAAACCAAAAGGCAGGAATTTGCTTTCCCTAACACTGGGCATCTGATGCCTGTGTTTAGATCCCTAAGTTTAGAAGCAAAGCTCTGAAGGCCTCTTTCACACAGTAGAGAAAAACTGGCACCTCCAGCAGGTAACTCAGCATAAGTGGCTGCTTGTCTGTGCGGAAGACTAGTGCCACTGTCTTCAGAGCCAGATGAGTCTAAATTCAGCTCCCAAGTACAGCTGAATTAGGACATGCCCCAGCCTAATGTTACATGGCACAGCACACCTTTATGCAACACTAGCCACTTACACTGCAGCAGAAAAGCTGTCTTAACCACAAGCAAGTAGGCCATGCAGGTAAAAGAGAACAAAGCACAGGAAACCCTTGCACAAGGGCAGGAGCTGAGGCAAAGAGAAGTGAGAGAGCTGGTTTATGCCAATGACTATCTTGCAGCTCCCTTTAGGGGCTCAGAAGCGGAAGCACTGTAATAGAACCACAAAACAGAAACCAGTTCTCAGTGGTAAGCACATCCTTCTTCATACTTCCTTCAGCGACAGCAGTAGGCAGAAGCCAGCAAGGCTTCCAAATATCAGCTGAATTCAGCACTTAAAGAGACACATCAGGCCAGGCAGAAGGGATACAGCTATCCAGCAACAGGATCCTGCAGTTGAAAAGTTGAAATAGTATAATAGGTGCACGAACCCTCATGTCCATCCCAGTTGATGTTCTATCCATGTGCAGCACTCAAACAAAAGCTAATCCCTCTGAAAAAGATTAGTGAAAGTGGAGGACAAAAGCAGAGCTTTTGTTGCTGAAAGTTTGGACAAGACAGCAGGATATGCAGCTATCCTGCAGCAGGGATGCACTGGCTAGACAAGGCAAGCACATGTACACAGCAATGCTCTCTCTAATGGCAAGAGCCTCTCTCTCAGTTTTGTTGGAACAAAGCCTCTAATTAGCCAGGAGAAAATAATAGTTTCAGCCTAGATGCAATTCTTGACTCTTCTTTACCTCTTATTTCATTTTACACTGGTGACATCCTTCTGCTCTCTGTAAGAAGAGGGTGTCAGCCCAGCATCAGTTCCCTGCACACAAACCTCTTTCACAAAGTTTCAGAAGCAGACTTTCTGTCCCTTCAACAAAGTAGCTCTTTACTATGCTATGCATAGGATACATAGCACCTCAAAAATTCAGCAATACAGCCAATGTTGCAATTTATAAGTACTTTTTTCAGCTAAGACATTAAGAGCCTACTAAAGAAACCCATTAAAGAAAACACTGATTACATTTTGATATACATGCAGAGCAAACAAGTGTGCAAATGCTCTCTCAGATTTCCGAAAGAGATTCTGGGTCACATACCTCCATTGTATCTCAAAAAAACCCCAAGCTGCCAAGATTAAAGCATGCAGCTCACCCTATCTAGGCACTTTTTACCCTACAATAAGCCAAAGATGCAGTTCAACAGAACTGCTACATTCACATGTTGATTGCAGCAGACTGAAAATCTTGCTGCAGTTCAAACAGAACTAGCTATATCCTTAGCAGGTGAATGACACAGCCTGACACAATGCACCAGTGTTAAGTTGATGGTGAATTCAGCCACCATACTATGCCATTGCCTGTTGGGTTTTCAGTATCATACAATCATTGAATAGTTTGGGTTCAAAGATCATCTTGTTCCAACCCCCCCGCCATGGGCAGGGACACCTACCATTAGACCAGATTGCTCAGAGTCCCATCCAACTGGGCCTTGAACACCTCCAGGAAAGAAGCAGCCACAGCTTCCCTGGGCAACCTGTGCCAGTGCCTCAGCACATTTATAGTAAGGAATTTCTTCCTTATAACTAATCTAAATCTACCCTCTTTTAGTTTAAAAGTTCTCCCTTGTCATATCACTATCTATCTGCATAAAAAGTCACACTCGCTTTTTTTTAAAAGCTCCCTTTAAGTACTGGAAGGCTGCATTGAGATCTCCTCAGACCTCAGGTTATGTGTTACATGTCATTCACCCTCACTGCTGCTATGCTAGTGTGCAAAAACTCCAGTGGACAGTGACAGGGACAAGACCACCATCTAACCCTGGAAAAAGTCTGGTCCTCTGGCAGCAGATTGTCAGCACTGCTCAGTGCAACAGGAAAGAAAAGGAAGAGGAAAACAAATACAAATAACATGGTTTGGACTATTTCTATTTCTCCTTTAGCAGTAGGAAGAAAACAGCTTAGTGTGTCAAATTCAGTGAGGGAGAGAGCTGAAAAATGGGCTCCTGACAGGATACTGCTGATGCCTTTGCTGCTAGCACCAATAAAGAGAGCCCAGACATCCCATTAATATCAATTCAGATTCCTGCTCCTCCTAGTTATGGAGAGACCACCAAGCCACCCACACCTCTACAAAGCCACATGTGTGCATTAAGCACAAGGTTGCAAAGGTGCAAGGTTGTCCTATACCTTGCATTAAGCTGAGCCAGGAACACTGAGGACACTGACAAGAAAGTCCCTTTGTGAACCCTTCAAATGCTGACATACCTGTCCAAGTAGTTGACAATGTTGGAGTTTTTGTTTTCCCTCATCACAAGAATTTCATTAATAATCAGTTCTTTTTTGGGCTGCTGCTGCAAATTCATCTGTTTGATTGCAACCTGCAGAGAAGAGAGTCCAAGTAAAGCATTAATACAGGAGTCCCCCAGAAACCTGCCAGTCACTTTAGTCCCACATTCAGGTGAAGGAGTAAAACACTTTTCCTCATGGGGTGCTCAGCCATTTAGTAACTCCGCAAGTTCCTGCAGCCAGTCCATTTCCACACATGCTGGATCATGTTTAATGCCAAAAAGGACAGGAAATTACCATTTTCATACTGGAACTTCATGTCACAGTTGGATAGCCACCTCCATCTACAGGTTCTTGGTAACAAGGAGAGAGATTCCCTTACTCTGGTATGAGCTGATGACAAAAATGTTTATTTCTTAAAGAATTCTTATTTTTTTGAATTGGATGTTTCTGGAAATTTTTCAGTGTTTTTATTCCTGCTCCCCTGCAAACTTCTGCTTCTAGAAATCTACAGCAGGGCAGGTAAATAACATAGCCTAGGCTTAGCACTTCAATGTAGTAATTCTATTTCTTTTGCCACAGCAAGACTTGGGGGAGAGAAGAACCAGTGTTTAGATAAAAGGCTGAAAATAAGTGAATTGGAGTCAGCTATATCCACAGTCATAACTGAACAGCAATAGGGATGGATTTGCCAGTTGTAGCCTTTTGGTTTAGTAGCTTTCTGCCTGCTTCAGGATACCTGCTCTGCATGTATATATGCAGAAAGCAGGAAGGTTACAACATGTTTTTAACTCTTGTATTGGACTTTCCACACTACCAGTACCTTGTGAGAGCACTTGGCCCTCAGACAAGCCTTCAAATCAGTAAGCTCCAGCACAGCTGGAGGCAGAAATATTTTACAGATATTACAACTCAACTGTCTTTGGTACCATATCTAGGCAAAGGGAAGGAAATGCAATTATGCCTTTACAAAACTGCTACTTGCAGAGAAAAAGGCCTATGTGAATGGATGGGAGCCAGTAACTCCAGTAACTCACAAAAGCAAGGATTAAAAGAAACAAGACAAAGAGCGCCAAGATAGATGGATACAATTAGCATTTTGATAGTGTAGCAGGGGAGCCTATAAAAAAATCCCAACACATGAGAAGGCAAGAGTAGACAGACACCATGCTGGTTTTCCACAGTATTCATGAGGGCTGCCAACCAGTAGTTAAAGAAGACAGAAACAAAAACCCCATGCTGCTATTTGTGCAAGACCAAAGAGGAGAATGAAGAAGGATGAAGAAGAGAGGAAAGGCATTTTATGCACATAAAGAAATCCCAGGCCAATACTGAGGGAGCTTCAGAGAGGCTCTTTTACTTCCTCACTCCTGCTCAGGGATAGACACACAGTCCAAGTGCATAAGGGGGAATTTTCATTATCTGTCACATGCATTAGGACACAAAACAAACAGCTGGAGTTATACTACATAGGCATCACCAGTGAAAATCTTCAGTATTCTTTACCCTGGAAGCTGCCCAAGGCTCCTGTATAGTGCAAAATAAAGGAGTTTCCTTCCAGTGTTTCCAAAATGTGTGCCATTCTATGAGCTCCTGAGTTCAGTGCACTTTACAGAAAGGAAGAGGTCAACAGCATGACAAGGTTACAGCAATCTCAAATGCAGAGTTAAAAATCCAAAGCCTGATCACACTAGTGTAATGGGAATGATTTTAAAGTCTGTTGTGACACAGGAGTTCAAATTTTCACATGGGAGTCACCAAAAGGGATTCAGAAAGAAAACAGAAAACCATTAGAGAGTTCCTCCCATAAAATTTGTCATTGCTTCAAAATAAATACATCATCCCTTCTTCAGTCTTCAATTAGATTCTACTCATTCTTCAGGAACTGAAAAAAGGGATGAAGGAGTTTTAGCAAAAAAGCACAATTATGAAATTTACTGGTGGATAACTCTGACATTGCACAAATGCAAAGTAGACAGGCATTGTTGCAGACTTCCATAAATGTATCTGGAATAATGCATACATTTTCATCTCTTAAAAAATCCTGCATCTAGCAATAAAGGTTTTCACAGACGCTGTATACCCATCACTACTCATTTATTATGCAGGCAATAAGCATGGAACTTTGCAATATTCTCGAGGGGGGGAAAGAAGAGACAGACATTGATTGTCTCACAATTCAAAGGCAGAAAGAAACTGGGCAAAGGGTGGGAGAGGAACTATTTCTGTGCAAGTCAACTAGTATAAGTGTAGGAAGCAAAAGAGCAGAGGGCATACAAAAGAGTTCATATGGAGATAGTTTTCTTATATGGAGCCAAGCAGCAATCCTGGGGATGAAGAGAGAAACTTCTACTGAGGAACTACCCAGTCCAAACATTTGCTTTTAGCCATTGCAGTCACAGAAAGAATCTTTATAATTATGAATTCAGGAATCAAAACTTGGGAAGTAATTTTTTCCAGTTCTACGCTCAGACCACTCAACCATGCCTCATTAGTAAGTAAAGACCCCATTAAAAATAAGATGACATGAGTCCCTGAAAGACAGTCTTTATTTTCTAGCACCAACTTGAACGTTTAGGACACAATTCAAAATCCACTGCTGTGATATTCTGGCAGCACTTACCTCCTGTCCTGTAGCTACATCTATTGCTGTGTAAACTGTACCTGAGGCTCTAAACAAAAATGAGAAAAGGAAAAAAAACCAAATACTTATTAGTGCCTCATACTAAGAGTGAGAGCTTAACACATGCCCCTTCCCACTTGTCTCTCTGAAGTGCTCTCAGTCCCATTCCTTCATGTGCAATAATTCCAAAGTAGATATCATCTGAAATATGTCTAAGCCAAGACAGCTGTTGGAGCAGAAACCAGAGAATTTATGGGGAATAAAGCTCCTCATAAGGGACACTATGGTCATCCAAACCCTTGCTACTAAAGCAGCAACTCAGCACATCTTGTAGGACTGTGAGTTTATCCTACTTTAAGCAGTATGACTGCACTACCTTTGCCTGCAGAATGTCCAACATGATCTGGATCAGCTGAAGTAAACAAATGTAGCATTTCTAGTGAGAGAAACTGGAGTTTGAGCCTCAGCACATGGAATTATCAGCAGATCTCGGTGATTAGCCTCACTCCTCTCTCCTACAACCCCCACTTTCCCCCTACCCTGCTTCAAGGGGCACAGCATGTGCCTTGAGGAGCATGTGCCTTTGCTAATTCAGAAGCAAACCTGTACTTTGAAGATTGTCTTGCAGTTCCTTCCCTGCTTGCATTTATCAACCTGATGATCTAATGACATATTTTCTTACATTAAAACAAAATCATACAAAAACCCAGCCCCTGAGACTTTGCCAGGAAAGGGAGAAGAGCTGAGAGAAGGTGTGGAACCCAGCAAAACAACCAAAATTCAAAACAAAAAAAGAAAACAAATAAACAAGACAAAATAAACTTTCTAAAGTATCACCAACAGCTTTTCCAGTAAATTAACTTAGCTTGGTTTCAGTGATTCCCTCTTAGCATAAGGAAAAGAAAGATACAGGACAGAGAAGGAGTGTATACTAACCCTTGTCCAATCTTCTCAAAATTCGTATACTTCTTTTTTGGATCGCCCACACTCACGATGCTTCCTACAAAAAATAAAAAACATCAAGTGGACTTTCTTCAAATACTTTTTTGTACATTATAGGAACCAACTGTAAGAGCAGTTCCACGGCCACAGCAAGCTCTGCCTCATGAACCATTCATCAGAAATCCAGAGGCACACGGACACCAAGGAAGTCCTCAGTTATTTACACACATTCGAGCTGTGATATTCCCCTCTAGCAGGAACTTCCCTTCAAAAATGGTGGGACACAGATGTTAAGAACATTTAATCTTCACTATCGGTGAGTGTTTGCACACTGCTAGGCACAGGATGGGGGTACACAGCCCCCATAAATGGAAATACAATTATTTGCTGGAAACCTGCAACTTTAAGTCACCCCCAGCTTCAACATACTGGATGATCTAAGATGCCCCTGCACTGCAATGTCTCAAATTTGGAGGCCAGGGCCTCAGTCATCTTGGAACAACAGTCTGTTACAGAACCAGCCAAAGATTTCTCTACACCTCGACAATCTGCGGCAGAAAAAACTTATTTATGATGTTTCCATACCAGCACAACCATAGCCATTACTGATACAATGACTGGGTTGCAAGATTCAGGGGGGAAAGGTCAGGAGACTCTTCAGAGCCAAACCTTCCCTGGCCTGGCCTGGGCAATGTCTGGCTGCTCTTCTACAAACCCAAACAGTCAGTGTAGGTTTTAGCAGCAGTAACCAACATCACTCTGGTTTTGGAGAGCAACCCAAGATGATCTCAGCTCGTTCTCCCCTGATGTGGCTGTTCAGTGTATTACTGCATCCCCCAAAGGGAAAAGCACTTTGCCTGGTGTCCTGCAGCACAGGGCTGTGAGGAGCCGCAAACTTTAACTGATATTCACAACTCCCCTATGGCAGGCAGGAATCACACCCTTTTTAGGCTGGAGAAACCAGAGCCAACAATTTCTAGAGCTCAGCTGGGAGCAAATCTCTCTAACAGCACCAGGGTGGCTAACAGGATCAAGGGATGCAGAGCTCCATATGAGTTGGTGTTTGCAAGTCACTCAAGCTGCCGACATATGGTGCTGCTTTCACAGGGTCTCAGGCTGAGCCTTAACAGATGTATATTGGCAAAGAAACTGCTCATGGTCATTAAGCCAAGAAATCCAGTAGCAAGCAGAGCAAGAGCAGGCTATTTTCAGGCACCACTGGAGAGCAGCCAAATCCAGAAGGTTTAGGGCAGACAGAGGCAGAAGAAGAGAATATGGCCCATGTTGGGAGAGGAGGGCAGAAAAAAAATCTGACTATATAAAACCCACTGTACAGTTACAGAAGCAATGCTGTCTGCCCTGAGGGCCAGTATTTCCAGACAAGCGTTCATAAACTTTCCCTCAAAGCCTAACACAAGCTACAAGTTCAGACTATGAGACAGGCAAATGTTTCCCCAAGGCCAGGACAGAATGTGGTGACAAGAGGCAGTTATCACTTTGTTTAATGTTCGTAACTGTAAAACGATGATGTTCCCTACCTTCCAAAAAGTCAGGTGATGATTCATTAATGTGTGCACCAATGCTGCGCTAATGCAGAGAGGTGGAGATTTAACAGCTTCCTTTTAACATTTGCACATCTTTAGTGCATCTTTTGTACGTGTTAATATATTTTTGCTTTACAATTTTAGTCATTTTATTCATGTGTCAAACCGAAACTTGGAAAGGTTGCTTGTCTGCACAAGTACAGCTCCACTGCCCTCAGTGGAAAAACATGCTTATGACAAGATTAAAACTTCATCACATACTTCTGACTAGCCCACATCTAGAAGGTGACACTTGGAGCAAGCAAGGTGTCAGAAGGTATGTCTGCTTCCCAACAATCCTAAGAGCAGCACTTCCATTTCTCTTCATGATAGAAGTGTGTATTTGTATTAGAGTACCACCTTTTTTCATGCCACAGTTCCTGCTTGCCCTACCTGGTCACAAAAATGGCTTGAATCCTTAATGGTACAAAGACCCTGCTAACTGAGTAAAGTTACTGTTTTGGAACAATGGGTATGAGTTTTCCAATAGGGAGCAGTTCTAGTTAACATGAGATCAGTTCAATTTAGGCTTTACTTAGAGGAACGAGGTACTCAGATATCACTGTAATATTTTAATTTTTGTTAAAAAACTTAAAAATTTAATTTTTATTAAAAAACTTAAAAATTTAATTTTTATTAAAACCCCCTCAGATTATGTTTTCCTTCATCTAGCTACTAGATTTTGACTCCTAAAATACTGACCCTTCAGGGGTATACCCTCAAACTGAGGAGACTAGCCTGACCATAGAGGTGCCAACATAATTATATAAACTGACAAGCAAGGTATGCATGTAGTTAATACAGGATTAGTAGTTCAAAGAATTAGAAATGCTCTACGCTAATAAAAACTGGTCCAGGCTGAGGATAGCAAACCATTGTATGAAAGAGCTGGCTCAGCTATTGAATATGCCACAGGATAACCCAAATTCACCAAGCAGCAGAGAAGCACTTGCACTGAAGGCAGAAACTGTTAAAGACATGAGGATACAAGTGAGAGACTTGATGAATTCTTCTCAGAAAAAAAACACCAATTTGGGTAACCACACGACATTAAGGCACTTAAAAATAACCCAGTCACTTTTCACCATGATAGTGAGGAAGGCAAACTTGGGGATGCATTAATTTTCTCTTCATCTTTTAGACACCTTATGTCTAATGTTACAATATAATCATTCCTGCTTCAGAGCTACAAAATAACAAGATGTAGAACGATCTCTGACTTCATAGTTAAGTAGACGTTATTTATTCAGGGCTTGTTTTTCAGAGCCTGAGAATCTGTAACTCTCTGGGGACTTCAGTTAGCATCACAGGTGCTCAGCTTGCATTTATGCTCCTCTCTTACACCTGCCCCCAGTTCTGTGTTGTGACTGTGCGCCAGTGTCTTCAGTAAGGGATCTCAAAATGGGAACGTCAAAACATTTCAGCTTACTAAGTTTCTGAGAAATCAAACAGTAGGACCTGCAATTTAACTTTTTTAAAGAACAATGACATACTTAGTTTTTCCAGTATCTCTTCATCTGACATTTTTGGCTTTTTCTTTTGTTTCTCTGTGTTCCTGACCAACATGTCGGGCGCCGCTGTGCTGTTTTCCGAGGGAGAAGAAATAGGAGAGGTGGCCACATCTCTGGTAAGAGGAGGAAGAGGGTCTATCACAGAGCGGGTGTATATCTAATTTTGTTGAGAAAAACATACAAGTCAAAAGAAGATTTAAACACTTCTATTCATCTTGTTATCGTTCTTGTTGCTGTCAGGGATGCTACTTTGGGATTTCTATAGCTACTTTGTTATCAACTAATGTCACTAATCAAGGACTTTTCTCCCCCACAACTAGGCAGGTGATAATACAAAGGTACTCTGTCAGAAGGAACAGCTCCCACTGCCTCTCTCCTGCTTTCAAGAAGGGATCAGCACCATGCCATCCAGCACAGATGAAGAGTCACAGTCCAGACCCTACTGTGACTGAAGCAGCAGGGGCCAAAGGAAGTATTTCTGCTCACAGATTTTGTGTGTTCAGGTCGTGGAGCTATCACAGGGGGTGGAGCTGCATCATCTTCATCGTCTTCATCTTCAGACACTGAGGGCACTGCAGGGGTCTCAGAGACAGCCTTCACATTCTGTATGTGGTTACACAAACAGCAAAAATAAAAACCCGATTGCTTGCTATAAACAAAATCACAAACTTTGGATTAAGCTCCTAACAGAGACTGCACTGAAGCAAGTGCAGAAGAACAATAATCGGAACAGGCTGCCAAGTTACGCTATCTGAAAAATTCAAAGCCCAAAGTTCCTGAGCCTCTGTGGGGAATGGATGTGCAGCCCAGCACTGCCTGACACAACTGTTCAGAGCTCGTCATCTGCCTGTGTGACAGCAATTCTTTTCCCAAGGACCTGACATCCACCTGGGCTCTCTCGTTCCCTTCCCAACATCCACGATGCAGATCCAGCAATTCTGGAGACAACATCTGCATTTGGAAATATCTGTCTCTATTTATATTTTTATTTTGTTTTCCCACTTGCTTCAAACCTTGACCATGCAGCACAGAGATTTCAGTCTTCAAATGCTATAAATTGCATCAAAATCTTAATGTTTTCTCTAAAAGTTGAGAGGTTAAGCTAACATCACCTTGTGACTGAGAACTAAGTAGTAAGAGATTCTGGAAACAGAATCTGGCAAAATCTTTTCAAATCTCTTTTAAAATTACTTTCTAACATAAAATTTTATGGAAAAAATAAGAACAATTCTTTTCAGTTTTATAAATGGTTGAAAAAATGTCTGGATTTTTTTGCAATACTGTGATTAGAAATCAAAGTCACTTGCAAACTTATAAATGTGAAAATGGATTTAAACATTTCAGAATATACTTGGTGAGGTCCTCCACCCAGTAGACCAGTTCTGTTTGTGTATCTTCAGTTCCCTAAGAGTGGCAGGCGGAAAAGTATCAAAATAAAGTCCTCAGAAAGAAGGGGAAAGCAACGCAGTATTTCACTGAGCTTAAAATACTTGAAGTCACCATCATCCTGACAAATAATTGTCAAAGTGCACTTGACATAACACAAAGGCTTAGCTTGTTAAAAGCAAGAAGAAAAATACCTATGTACTGGGAATTTCCTGAATATTCCCCAAATTAAAAATTACCCAATGCCTTCCAAATCCATTAAGCTATGGTATCTCAGTAGACTGGTAACTACTGCTTTTTTCAGGATTTACTTTAAAATCCAACTGTCCTAGATATTCAAACTCCTGAGGACTGACATACAATCACATATAATAATTAACAATGGCAGGAACATTTTCCTTTTCCTTTTGCAAAGAGTCCTAAATGATCAGATACAAATACACTGCTTCTGGAAGGGAGCAGAACAAGCCAATTCTAGATAATGGCATGGCCATGAGAAAACAAGAGATGAGGGAATTGTGGGTTTTTATGAACCATCTCAAACTGAAAGTTTTGCTTCTTCCATCGCACAGGCACATACAGAAACTTATCATGTCTCCTAACAAAGCAAATAGGAGTGGTATCTGCCCTGGTAAAGACTGAGTAAAGGTCAAGTAGAGAGGAGGAGAACCTTTTATTTCCTGTTCTGCTAGAGATTAGTTTGGTTAATCAACATTAGTTTTGGTCAATCAGACCTTGCAGGTTAGTAAATAAACTTTGTTATATCACAGATGTTTATGGAAACATATGAAACCTGACAGCAGAGTGGTTATCAAATTCTAGGTATAGGAACAGATCAACTACTATGAAAATAGAACTATTTCTATTAATTAATTCACTAATTTCCATTCACTAATTCACTATTCACTAAAAAAACTTAATTCTGTCTACTTTATTATCCAACAGTTGAGAAAAAGTGAAAGGAGCATGCCTGTTTTTATAAACAAGTATTCACTATACAAATACATATAGTTCAGATTTTAAACCACTAAGCAGACTACAAGTTTGTATATAGTTAACTACTTTTTGCAAGCTTTTTAATCCCCAAACTCAAAACAGAATGTGAATATAAGGCTTACCAACGTATTTGATGAATTGTAATCCTCTGCCGATTTATCTGAAAGAGACAGATAGTCATGCTGTTATAAATGAGTTATAAACACAGCAGCAGTGGGGAGAGGAGAAAGGGACAAGCTGCTTTTGGAAAGGGAGGAAAAAAGGTTGCTCCCAAACCTAGGCATTGTCTCCATCTCCCCAGAACAAGCTGATCCCTAGCAAATATAGGAATAGAGGGTAAATAAATGCACATAAATGCAGGAGTCGTAAATCCCTGCTGCAGGAGGGTGGAATTGCCCAGAGCAATAGCTGAATGAATATTGTCCTCCATCCATACACACAAAATGTTACCAAGGGGCTAAGTCACCAGCAGAGGCACTGCAGCTAGCTCACAACTTGCAAGATGTTCAGTCTCAGCCACACAAACTTCCTGGAATAGCGCAGAGGACCACGAGAGTCAACTGGTGGGCTTCTCATTTGACTATCCAGGAACATACGAGGAAGATTTGTGCTTTTATCTCCGCTTGGAGCCTTCCTAATTAATACCAGTTCTGGTGACATGGTTCTATCCCCTTAAAAGAACCAAAGTAGGGGTTAGTATTTAGAAAGAGAAGGAGTTGCAGTTGAAAGGGAAAAGGAGTGGCGGTTGCAGATGTCCTTCAGAGGGCAGGCAATCCATACAAGAGGCACAAAATCTTGGCAGCTTTGACCTTCAGAGGAATCCAGCCAGCAGTTATCAAACACCCAGTCAGCTGAAGTGTATTCCTCAATCATAGCACACGGGAGTAGAGAGACCTTCACCCCAAGTACCCACAAAGAAACATCCACACCCATCCTGCAAACTGAAATTGGTGCAAAATTCAGCTGCCTGTTCACACCATGGATTTTCATGACTGAGAACCCAGCACCAACAGTCTGGGATTTGCTTTCCACATACTGCCTGCAGGCACTAGAAAAAGTATGTGTTTTGGGGATTTAGTCAGTTGACTGACCTCCTCTTTTACAGCTGTGCTGGGCATCAGGATTAACACAACAGCATTTTAAAGGAAGAAAGGTGCTTGAGCAGCCAGAGAATCTCATTCATATTTTCTTTGAAAAGACAGATCTGCTTGTTGATTAAACAAAAGAAATCCCCTCATGCAATGACTAACAGAGAGTTTGACAAAGCAGCCATGGGACCATCACCTGTGAAACTCATGTATTTCTGGCTGTTGGAGATCTTCTTGGAGTTGTAAAACTCCAACACGTCCAGCACTGCTTGGGGGTTCTTCTTCTGCTCCGACTTGGTGATGTTGGAAGTCTGCAGTAAACGTGCCCATTGCTCCGGCATTCCCTGTGGGGAGAAGCACCTTGTCAGCTCACAGCTGGCCTAATGTGGTCCACAGAACACACACCCACTGCCACAGTTCTGCCATTTTTGAAGTTACACAGAGTTGTGTGGGAAATGGGGAGAAAAAAAAGGACAAGAGAGGAGAGGAAAGAAAAAGAGGTGATGAATGGATGCCTTCGTAGCCACTGCCTGTGTTATAAACCACACATTCCTTACGTGAACATGTAAAGGCCACCCTGCTCATGGGGGTCTGGGTGAGTCCCAGGTCCTTTGCAGACCAAAACTCAAAATTCAAACACTGCAGTTCAGGAAGAGCCACAAGAAAAAAACAAACAAACAAACCAAAACCCAAATTCTTTTGCAGAGGTATACATATATTTATATAGACCCAAGAAAAACTACGGAAGTAACACACACTGCATAGCCTCTAGAACAATGGACATGCAACATTTGTTTGGGTCCTCTTGTAGCACTAGAGTTCCTTGGTAACAGCAGTCTGGTGCCCATTATAACCAGAGCAGGGAAAGCAGAGGTGTTAACTTCACATCTGAAGCTCAGAATTTCATTACAGGGACATCATTTCAGACAGACGTTAAATACAACAGTCTGGAACACAACCAGACTTGTGCCTTTCCACCACTAGCAAAAATAATAGTTTGTATAGGCAAAATGGCAAGGAACTGGGAGCCTTTAGCAATAAGGTTATGCTCCCTGTTCAAAAGGATGGCTGTATACACTACTCAGGTAATGCCTCACTGGTACATGTAGGGTAACCTGGGCAAGTCTAGAGGCTGACATGCAAAACACAGCTGTACACATGACTCAGGATAAGGGAGCAAAGTCCATGAAAAAGCAGCATATTATAGACAGGTAAAAACACCCTGCTCGCTACTTTTGGTGCTATGATATACTATCTCATAACCAAAATAATAATAAGAATACGATGAAACACGACTGTCTTTATAGTATTTTGTATGTCAACAACAACAAAAATACCACCCAGCACATAAAAGCATCTGACATTTAGCCTCAGGACAACACAGACACCCGTGTTTTTCTTCCAATGGGAAACTCTCAGAGCCCCACCTGGGGGACACAGACTATGCTGTAGACCTATTTCAGCCCTAAAAGAGGAAGGGAGGGGAAGAGAGGGAAAGGGAGGAGAGATATACCATGTTTTGCTGACCACGAGAGCCAAAAAAACAGGAAAGGAAAAGTTTGCTGGCAGCCTGGGCTCCAGGGAATGTGCCAAGTTTGACAGCCTCTCAGCATGAATCAGTGGGTAACCTCGGCAGATGTGTTTCAAAGGAGATCAAACTACATGCTGGTAATAGCCTTTCCAGCATTACTATATAAAAGATTAATGGGTCTGGCTCCTCCAAGAGATAAGCTAAACCACATAGTTCTCTTTTCCTCCAGATTCACTTACTGTGAATTCTCCCGTGACTGCATCAAACCCCACATGAATCGTGTGTTCAAAGTCTGAAGGGAGGGAGATCTCTGGCCGCTCTTTCTCTTTCTTCTTATTGGCTGGAAGAGACAAAACCAAAAAAACCCCTCATAAATCCATCAAGAATTAAAATCTCCCCAATATCTTCCAATTCACCTACACGATCACACCCCCACACGCCTTTTGCTGGTCATATGATTTTGATCTGGAGCAGACAAACAGCAAGTTTAAAAACTTTGTTTCTTCACCCAAGAGCAGCCACAGTGAGCAGACAACAAAAATAAAAGTCCTGTAACACAGGACAAGCATGAGAGAAGGAAATTGTTATTTTGGGTATGTAAAGTGTCAACTAATATGTCTAGACTCAACAGCATGAGAGCTATTTACCTAAAATATTCACTTGAACTTATACAGGTCAGACTCAAAAGCTCTATAGTGGCAGTAAGTGGAAGTCAGGCAGTTTTGAACACATTTTTTCACTGTTTTAAAAACTTTTTTTTTTTAAAAATTATGCACTGTTAAATATACACCTGCCTCTCATATAAAGCCAGGGACAAAATTAACTACAAATACCACTTATAAACTGCTTCCTTCATGCTATTTCCTCAAAACAGAGTTTATGAAGTAAACCAAATATAACGTGTGCTTCTGCTACAAAATCCTGTATGAGCAAAACCACTTGTATTTTCTGCTCACAAAATGAACCAAAGGCGGTTTTAATAACAAACTCTGAAGACACGAGCAAGACAGCAGGTGATGAGCAGAAGTCAAAAAAAAAAAAAAAAAAGGAAAGGAAATGTATCAAAGCAGACGTATCCTGAAAATTTTAAACAGAGGTCTTGAAACAAGATTATCATTACACCTCGGATTAAGTTCATCCATATTCATGATGTATTAAGGACTCCACCTTCCTTTTAATATTTACTGTGTTCAAGACATTGAGACGTGTTTAAGGAAGAGTGATATTCTACTTGGTTTTTCTACTTGGTTTATTTCTACATTCCAGCTATAAAATCAGCAGAGCCAGGAGAAGGTGACTAAACCACTTATGTTTCCCAGCTGCTACCTTTTTTAATCCAAAGCCAAACAGAATTTGTTTCGTGGCTGACATTCCCCAGTGCATTTTTGGCAACATGAATGCCAAACCCCAGGCATTCCAGAAGCCTGTGAGGCCAATGGTCAATATAGCAATTCCTTCAGACACTGTTGTGGGTAGTTGCATAGAGTGAGTCAGGGCTTGCCCCAAAGGACTGCATCCCATTTCCTTCAGAGCCAGCTCTGGCCCTGTTCTGTGTATCACTAGAGAGTTACAGTTGCAAAGAGTAATTCTGGAGAAAGGAAAGGATCAGAAGCTCCACCTGGGAGGCAAAGATGGAACAGATTGGTTTTGATCTCTCTTTCAAACAAAGGGGATGGGGGAAGCTGAATCACAAAAGAACAACAGAGCTGCCAAGGGAAAAGGAGGAGAGAAAGGAGCCATGCTGGAGGAACCATCACAGAGAAGGGAATTAGGAGGAGACAGAAACATCTGCTGGTCAGCAGATGGTGAGCATCTGCAGCATAGAGGCCTGCTGCATGTACTATGAGTGGATGGAAAGCAAGAGGAAAAGAGATGCACAGAGTGCCATCAGAAGAACCATATATCCATACGTTTGCCTACAGGCTCAGTCCATTCCTTCAAGCTTCCTCCAAAGACTAAGGTGCCATCTCAGCCTAGAAGCACATGGCTCAGGTGCGGAAATAGAGGGCATCTCTACCAGCAGCGCTATGCAGGAGTGCTGCACGGGCAAACACCAACACATGGTCCAGGGTGACTAGCACAGTAGATTTAAACATATTCCTAAAAAAGCTTAAGGGCATTAAGTTGTTTTCCAGCAGTCTTAGACTTTTTTTTATTTCTACATTCAAACAGATCTGACAGATCTAAAAGCCTAAACATATTAAACCATTCATAAAACAACCGCTTTTTGTGGCAGATATTTATGTCATAGAAGGAGGTATAGGGTAAAAAGAACTAGAGACAGGCAGTCCCAACCTTGCTAAACACTCAGTCCTTTACAATGGTTGCATTATCCTTGCAGTGAGTTAAAAAGACTTGAAGAACCTTAATTTAAAGAGAAAAATAAAATTATATATCCATTTGAGAAGACCTACCTACCACCACCAAGGTCTTTATTACCACAAACACTACCTTCTCATTCAAAACCTCCCATGTTCAATGCTGTTACAAGACCCACTCGGTAAAGTTTCCTTATGATACTCTTGCAACTTGAGCTGCAACTAGGAAACGTGATGTCTCACCATGAAGTGAGCCCATCCTGAAGCACACTGAGATGAGTAACTCCACCGGTAACATGGAGCAAAGTGCTCCCTGTCACCAAGGAAAGGGCTCCTGGTTGCCTCAAACTGTCATCTTGTGGGTAAAGTGTTGCCTCTGTGCAAAGCTGCAGCTGAGCTCAGCAAAGCCCTGAGGAGCTGTATGGGCCCCATTCAAGTCAGATTCATGCTCTCAACTAGGCACCGATGAGCCTTGGGAGCCCAAGAAACTTCAGATGTTCACAACTCCTGTTGAAAGCAACAAGTCACACAAGCTCTGCATCCATTTGGACAGGACCCAGCCAGTATGAAGCCAACACATTTTTTAAATACCAGTTTTGGCATTTAGGGTGGAACAGAGGAAATCAGGACTATAAATTACATCCTGAATTTTGTAGGCAGAGCATAATACCTCCAGAGCAGCCTGGCAAGGGGTATAGCTCAACGGAAGTGGGCAAACATGTATGAAGCCCTGGATTTATGCCCCATGTGTCCTTTACACGATGCCTCTGCTCATGCACAGGAGTAATGCAATGGAAGAGATGCTTTACAAGGTGCCTTCAGGTAGAACTGCTCTTCTTGACCCAGACCTGCAACACATGCCTTCAAGGTGTCCCCCCCTTGTTGGCCTCCCCCCTGATCTGGATCCACAAGCTCTCTCAGCAGGTCTGTCAACTGATCCACAGCAGGACTCCATGTGTTTGAGCTGCACTTTTGCATAAAGCACAATGCCTTTACCATCTTTCTCACACATCCTTCATAAATTCCCCACTCTAGTACTACTCCCTGCTCAAAAAGCTACTGTTTCTCCAAAGGGATTGATAGCATCAACTTCAGCAACTCTCAAGACTGCAGCATAAAAGCCCATAAAAGCCAGCTTTTCTAGCAAAATTAACTGCCAAGCATTTCAGATCTTTGCAAGCTCTTTGCCATCTCAGCAGAGGTTAAACACAACTCACTGGCTTCCCTGGATAAAGATCCAAAGGTCATGGATTTGCTTGAAAATACTTTCCTCTAACTGAAGGGAAACCAACTTCCCCTTTGTTTCAACCAAACTAGCATGTAACACCCACAGTATTTCAGGCACAAACCAAAGAGAGGTGTCTGAACATAGGAGAATTTAATTACATTTAAGCAGCAGGAGGAGCTGGGAATATAGCTGTTATCATGAGATTACAACAAGTTTTCATGAGATGAAAATCAACCAATTTGAAGTGAAAATGACAGTGTCAAAGGTATTTTTTTCTCGACAGGAATTAGAGGACAGAAGCAACCATTCTTGTTTGGACAGGTGTATTAGAACAGAAGGCTCTGCTGGGCTTGGCTAAACAAAAATCTCTGATGTCTTGAAGCATCTGCCATGTTGGCCAATCTTCAGTAAATGTAGGCATCATCAGATCAGCCACAGTCTGTCTGCTGATTTTACCCAAAACATTCACTTTTGCAGATCTCCTTTACAATCCAGTTCAAACTAGCATTTCGGGTTCTACTTCTTTTACTCTTTTATAAATTTCAGGTGATTTCTCTGTTCTCTGAAACAGCCGATCCTTGAGTAAGCCAAAAGATCTGCAGCTTTTTAGGATTCACATTCGTAATAGAAAGTTTTAACCAAGATTCAGCAGACTTTTAACACTGAGTTCTTGGGTTTCTGGATTGCAGGTTCAAAACCCCACATTTGTAAAACAATCCAAAGCTGCTAAAAGTATCAGATAATAATAATAATGAATGTCAGAATATTTTGTAGAAAATGATCCTACATCTTGCTTATCTAAATTAGTGAAACTATCATTTAAATTAGTCTTCTCATTAATAAAAATTAGGAGGCAGCCTCCCTCCTGAAGTTCAGGAAGCTGGAGATATCTAGGTTTGACTTTAGTTACCCAGTGCCCAGTTTGGATTGCAATACAGAAAAAACAGATGTATTAGAAAGAGGAACTCCAGAAAATAGGTCAGATATAAAAAGAAACGAGCACATATTAGGGGATGGAGATTTTTTTTTTCCTTACAGCACTTCAAAAGATTCATGAGAGAGGGTTTTTAAAATATCCTGGTCTTAAAAAATTAGAATTTCATGTACAGTTCACAGTTCCTATCTCTTTTTACATCTGTTACAGTCCACTTAACAGGAAAAAATTCCTTCAGTTCACAAGAAATGTGCAAGAATTTTCAGTAACAGATTATTCTTACAAGCAAGTAGACAATGCCTGACCCAAACATCAAAACAGAGTAAATGGCCATGAGGTAAAATATGAGAGGTCTAGCAGGAGATTTCATGTTAAGTATACGTCAAATTATTTGCTGTTTAAAACAACAAAACAAGCAAAAGATCTCCCTCTGCTCCCCACCAAAGGAATTGCCAATGCCAGCTTTAATCGGCCAGCTTGTTGCTGGCACAAAAAACTGATGATTTTCAAGACCATTACAGACAAGTCAGGCTGCAAAGTAGCAGAGTTAGTCCCACAATTATTCCCAGAATTCTCAGGGACAGTTTCATAATTTATGGGAAAGCCAAAATAAAAAATAAAAAACCTACCAGAAAGGGGGACCTACAAGAGAGCTGGAGAGGGATTTTGACAAGGGCATGGAGTGACAGAACAAGGGGGAATGGCTTCAAAGTGACAGACGGCAAGTTCAGATTAGATATTGTGAAGAAATTCTTTAGTGTGAGGGTAACGAAGCACTGGAACAGGTCGCCCAAAGAAGCTGTGGCTGCTCCATCCCTGGAAGCGTTCAAAGCCAGGCTGGATGGGGCTGTGAGCAACCTGGTCTAGTGGAAGGTGTCCCTTTCTATGGCAGGGATTTGGAACTAGATGTATTTAGAGTCCCTTCCAACCCACTCCATTCTAGGATCCTATGATTTTATGAAAATAAAGTGAAATGTATTACATGTGACAGGATTAATCATTAGAAAAAACAGATCTACAGCCATCACCTCATATACTGCAAAATGACCAAGACAGATGTGCAAGAAACAAACACAAAATGCTTTTTAAAACCAAAATCATCACTAAGCATCAAGTGCTTGACTGTGTTCAAGCAGAGCAATGTTCAGACAGAGGGTTTATTAGGAGATAAAACACTGTACTTTTATCTCCTGGTAAAATAGACCGGTAAAATCGATCCTTTCTCTTCTTTTCTTCTGGGTTGGGAGGCAAAGGTTTTGAGCCATGGTTCAAAGTCCCGGGATCTTTGCTTCCCGATCCAATCATAGTGCTGGTGTTTCTCATTGGAGGAGCAGGTGGTTTGTCTTCTGTTTCAACTCCATTGTTAGACATCTTCAGCTGGGGAGGCCGTTACTGGGAATTGGAAAAAGAAAATAAATTAGAAGCCTTATTTATTTATTGTAAACTAGAATCACACACTGTCAAATCACAAGCAGGTATTTGCAGACTAACCTGTAACCTCATATAGAACCATAGAATTCATAAGGTTGGAAAAGACCTGTAAAATCAGAGTCCAACTGTTAACCCAGCACTGCCATGTTCATCACTAAACCATATCTCCAAGTGCCACATCCACATGCTTTTTGAACCCTTCCAGGAATGGTGATAACACAAATCCAGTGCCAGCACAACAAATTCTACTCAAGATGGAAATTTTTTTCTGTTAACAAGACTATGTTCAAATATTTGAGTTATAGATCATTGAGAAAAGCCTGTTTCAGGATACAGCCAATTCTCAAGCAAACCATGGAGCAGAAGTGCAGGGTGGGAAGGCAGAGCAGTAAATATGAGTAGCAAAGAGCAGGATATCTGAGAGGAGCCAACAGGTTGCCGAGTTCATAAGACCTCTTGGATCCATGACAGTTCCCCTAAAAACTATGTCAAAAGGTTTGCATCAGTCTCCAGCACAGCAAGATAGGGAGGGATTGAAGTTTACAGTCAAAGAGTTTTGATGCAGCTGCTCAGGCTCCTTTGCTACCAAGCTACTGAAGGAGTTCAGAGGCAGAGATGGCTGGGAAGCCATGAGCTGTACCCATGTCACCTCAGATCCAGTGCCATGGCCCTTGCTGGTCCCAAGCCAGCCCTGGTCTTCCCGCAGTAGCAGCACACTTCAAGAGCAACTCAAACTGCCAGAAAGTTGACAGCATTTTGTTCCGTTGATAGGGTCAAACAAAACTGGACCCCAACACACACTTAAATCTGTAAGTAAATAATCCCTGCTGTGCAGATTTAAAGACGGAAGCTTGGGAACAGCAATAGATTATTCTGCAACAACCAGCTTGTTCCACCCAAATGAGATCAGCATTACTCCGGACACAGCCTGGCTGCAGCAAGATCCTTCTGGAAACTGGAAATCATCTGCACTATGTTCTCAAAAGTAAGTTGGGAGTTAATTGCACAACAGAGCAGGAACAGTTTCTGTTTGGGTGGAAAAAGCAGTTCAACAGTTTTACCAACTTCACAAGCAGTAAGGGAAGATGCTTCACTTAGGGAGAATTATGGGGTGGCAGAAAGCCAAAAGCAGTTTGCTTGCCACAAGTGAGAAGTCCAGTTACAAAGCCAAAGTCACTGCTGACTTCCAGGGAGCTGTTTTTCCACAGGATGGACTTGGAGGAACCAGGCTGAGTCACACTCCAAACAGATTCCACAACCATACCCTAAGTCCTATGACCACATAGCACCCAGACAGCCATCAAAGTCTTCTTCGACCAAGCTACTGATACTCAGGGTAACTGGCAAGATTCGGACACGGGGCACACTGCTCTCACTGCTGTGGGGAGCTAAGGAGGGCAAACACTGCCCACAGAAGTCACTTGGCAGCAGACTTTGCTGAAAGCTGAGTTTCCCTAGCTGCTGCCTGTCAAGCCATGGCTGCTCTGCAGCTCCACCTTCTCTTCTGCTTAGTTGATTGCCAGTTCTTCACACTCATTCTAAAACAGGAGGGCTGGCAGTGTCTGTAAGGCTTTAGGCAAGTCTTCACGCACATGGAACTCTGTAAAAGGTTTGATCCTAGCCCTGTTTCCTTCCAATACGACTGTGCAATGGAAGTTTAAATGACAGACTAGCTTTTGGGGTATTGATTTTAATGGTGGAACAGTTTTGGCATTTGGGAGGGGTGGGGGGAAATAAGCTGTGCATTTGTCTGGGTGTGTTCTAGCATGTGCCCTGTGCATCTCCCATCACTCATGCTTCAGCCTCATGCCATTCTCCAGTATAAAGCAGAGCAGAAACAAGTGACAGCTGGAGTGCCAGCCATTAAGTGGTTGGTGCAAATGAATAATCTCCCTGTCTAAGCAGTGAAAAAAAGTCTAAACTAAAACACAACTCATAAATTTGGCAGCCACTGCTGCTCATGTATCTTGTAAAACATGAAGATACCGAGGCCTCGCTGACAGGCTTTGCAATCACAGTGTCAGTGACCATAACTGAAGTGGCACAACTAAACCATTTAAAACTACAGAAACAGCAGTGCCACGTAAGAGGTGCATTCTTTGCACAGATCTTAGTTAACAATGAGAAAGCAAATTGCTGGGAAGGTGCTAGGAATGTGCTGCAAGAAGGGAAGCAGAAGGAAAATGAATGTTAGCAGCTCTGTATCCGCCAAACAGCCTTCCTCAGGAGCAGCACCACATCTGCTGCTCTAACACCCTGGTTTACCTCCACCAGAATTTGAATAAAGATGCATCCAAAGATTCCCATGCTGGCCAGACTTCCGGGAGCTGCAAATATGATGGGGATAGAGACCGCCTCATTTCTGGATCCCTCTCCCACTGAACAAAGAGGTGAGTAGGTGAGAATTGGTGCTTGTTCCCTACTGGCAGAGGCACAAGACTAAGCAGGGAGCAGAGTGAAGTTTACTTTGTGTCTCCTTTACAAGGTTTGTGTTGAGGAATGGATGCAACTTGAGAATGAAATAGAAGCGTTATGTAGCTCCAGGCTGGAGAAAAGGAAGTGAGAAGAGGAATTTTTAAAAAAAAAATCAGATTACAGGCAGAAGCTGGCCTAGTGCTGGTAGAAGTAAAAGAACATAAGCAAAAAAACCAAAAAGGGATACTAAGAAAAACGTCTGGATGAAAAGCATCCTCCCCGTCAGTTCCACCAGTGCAAAACCCCAGGGACATCTGCTCTCAGTTTCTTCAATATAAGAGGGTTTTTCAAAATCCCTCAGCTGGAAAAGATAGCACACAAGTGAATTATTGTTTTACCGCAGGGCTTAGGAACACTGGCAGTACAAGCTCTTGTTTGTCTTACATTATTCCCTGAATGAGCAAGTAACTGCTGAGAAGCTATATAGTTTAACAAACAGTATTGTTTCACACCTATTTGATTACTGCAACTTTTGTGCAGGCAAAACCTCTCATTTTCCCTCCATCGCTCAAGCTCCAAGACCTTTCTCTTCATCAAAGCCTTATGTTTGGAGTTACATGAGCTAGTTAATCTGTTTGAAGATGGGAAGTGAGAAAAATCCTTTTACTGACAAAATTAAGAGACTGGTTCCACAGAAGTTACCCTCTGTAACAGCAGCACTATCCTAGAGGGTTCCCTAAAGCCTTGTGCCACTACATATTTAAAGGGAAATCCAAAACCTGCCTACATGAGTTCTCCCACTGTGATAGAGAGACACGATCCATCCTCAACATCATTATACATCAGTATAACATCATTAGACTTTAAACTTCTACTGACTTCAAAGTATTTGGCTGAAACTCTGTCCTGACAGAATTACACCCATATCTCAGAGCTGAGAACCTGGTGCCCAGAGCCGTGCCAAGTGGTTACAGAGGTGGCAGTCTCCCTCACTGTGGCCTAGCTGGCTGTGCAAATTCTTTTCTTCCTAAAAGAATCTCCTGCCAATTCACATGTAAGTAGGTTTTAAACAATCTCCTCCCACACAGGCGCTACTCTAACTCAGGCAATTGCTTCACCAGCGGCACAACATCAGCAGTACGCCACTGAAATGAGTCACTGTGCTCGGCACAGTCCATCCCAACAGGAATGCAAAGCATCACTGGACTGAATTACTTCCTTCTTCACACCAGCACGACTCGGCTTTGAGAAATCCATCTTACGTTTCCACAGTATGATTAAGTGAACAGTGGAAGCAATGAAACGGCATATGAACTTTTCAACCACAGTCAGATGAGTTTTAGTTGCAAACACAATTATTCTCCACTACTATATGTATTAAAATACCAGCACTCAAACCAAACCCTGCAGAAAGCACCAGGAAGGCATAGTTATGATGTAGGACTATTGTTTCTAAAGACATTTGGGAGTATTGAAAGTTGTTTCAGCACACAATACTTAGAGAAACTTTTATTACATACTGGAATCTGTTACTGCGGTAAGTCAAGTTATGGTAGCCTTCAAATGCTCCCTGTCCCTCCACATCAACTTTTGAAGGCCACTAGCTAAATTTGATTGCCCCAGCCTCAACAGAGTCCAACAGCAAACCTGACAAATTCTCCTTTCACACCTATAAAACGCTTCTGCAGACAGGAAAGAGCAACAACCATCACAAGGAGACAAGAGACTTAGGAAACCACTTGGCATTTCAAGGCAGAGCAAGCAGAGGTACTGAACAGAAGACAGCACCCACAGTTGCCAACAAGGGCATCCAAGAGTTCAGAGTACACACACGTAAAGATCCACACAGGTTTGCTGATCTGTGTTAAGAAGATGTAACACAGAAGACAACCACAGAATTATTAAGGTTGATAAAGACCTCAAAAATCATCACGTCCAAGCGTTAAACCAGCACCACTGTGTTAAAGACTAAACTACATCTACATGCCTTGTGAATCATGAAGTTTATGCCTAAACTACAGGCATAAACTATAGTACAGGCAGTGTTCCCTAATACAGGCACAGCCTCCTGAGATGTTAACCCAGCAGAGTGAGACCCCAACGTATGTGGAACATTCTGGCACTGCTGTGTATAGCACACACACACACAAATAAAATTTTTTAAAAAACAAAGGTCTTCTCTATGTATGTAATTTTTCCTTCCAGACAACTACATCATTTCGAACCTGCTGCTCCACACCGAACTATAAGTTTCTATCAAGCTGGCTGTGTTCTTTGCATTCCTTAGCAAGACAGACAGATGACTGATTGCTAAAACAGAAAGCAATTACAAAGTCAGAGAGGCTGAAACCTACGCTACAGTAGATGCCATAAAGATAACTATGTCCAATGAATACTAATTGCAGGAATCAACATGAAAACTCATAAAAAAGCCATCTATAATTCATGCAGTCTGGCAAGACAGTGGTTGTAAGTTACTCACTACAACTTACAGATGAATAAACTATATTAAACAAGAGAGCAGGGAGGAAGATGCTCAGCAACTGCTCTTCCCTCTCCACCTACTAATAGAAGATGCTATTATTTTTAAGCATTTTGAAGATGCTATTACTTACTTTTTTTGAAGATGCTATTATTCTGTTATTTGCAGGGTGAGGAAAGGGTTTCTTGACTACAAAAAAGGCAGAAAGAGTCTTAACCTTTAATTGAGTATATCCTGGTCAGAACAAGCATTTTACCTTTGCACCAGTATCTCTCCATCCTTCCACCCCATGGCTAGAGATTCCTTGTGCACATGCACAGTTAAAATCTCCTCCTTTCCCTTTGCACTGCCCTGGTGAGAAAGAACACAGACCTTTCCCTGCTCTGTTCAAGCACACTGCAAATAGTATATTCCTCCCTGTGTGTCACACTTTCATGCAAATCCCAGCAGAAAAGTAACATTAGAGCTTACCAGCTGGGTTCTGACACAGGATAAAAAGCCACTCACTTGTTTTTTATTACTTTATGTGAGACTAAGTCTCAAACACCAGTCTCACACTGAAGGAAAGGCACCCCACACATGTTCCACCCAAAAGAGAGGAAAGAGCTGTCCTTTTCCTCCACTCAACAGCAGATGGGAGCTGGAACACATGCTCTCACAAAAAAGGCAGCAGCAATACACACACCCCGAGGGAGGACAGACCAAATCACCACATTTAGAGGTGATTAAAAAAACCCTCAGAAACTAGCATGTAGCTGTCTCCCCAGCCAGTTACTGCACATCTGAGCGCTATGCAATTAAACAAAAATCAAAAAGGACCAGAAAACATCAGCCCAGACCTGGCCTGTAAATTTACATTTACATGTGAATTAAAACAAAACAAAAAACCAAAACAACATGTTTTCATAAAGTTCTAATAAATAATTACAGAACAGCAGTGTTTGCTGATGTCTCTTCAGAACTCTCCTGTTAGACCCTTGCAGATGCTGCCAATACCTAAAGATGCAGAAGAAATTATTAAATGGAACGAAAGAATAATCGCTAAACATCAGTATACATTTAGAAGAGAAGGTATCCACTACTTCAGCCCTAATGGGTGGGTGTGGCGAGGGGGAAGGGAGATACACTCTTATGGCAGATGGCCAACTACTAGTTGCAGTCTTGCTCCACTGCCAGCATTATTTCCATAGTTCTAGACAAAGGGTGACTGACCAGTTAAAACTCAACAGGAAAGCTGGAGGATTCCATGGCCTGGAATTTTAAAGGCAAAAGACTGAAAGATCCTTTTAAAAAAAAGATCTTTAATTTAACCCCAATAGTTTGGGCTAAATGCAAGAACTGTCAGGTGGGATTCCCCAGCCCGTATTTTGCAGGAGGACATGGACACCACTGCAGTGGGCAGGAGAGCTGCAAAATCTTCCCCTGGGCAGATAGACATGCTAACCCATCCTACTGCACAGATACTTCTAAAGAAGCACAGACTAATTATAACCACTCGATTCCTAGCAACAGAGTTCTCCTTTCATTCAAGCTAAGGAAGCTTCTTTCTGTTTTGTTTTAAATAATCCAGGCCCAGTGTTCACCGTTTTCCACGGTGTGGGCCCATGCATGACCACTGTGACAGTAACCCAGACACACAGAGGGTTTCAGTAGCATTGAAGCAGGTCAAACCCTTTCCACCACATGAGGCTTGGATCCAAAACCACAGAGAGGCAATGCCAACTTAAATTGTCACGTTTAAACTTAGCTTCGGTTGTTTCACAAGTAACTGGCAGTGTCAAGCAATAACTATTTCACAATCAATGCCAGCTAGGCCCAAGTACCTGGAATACATGATGAACTCACCTTATTTGTGCTCCAGTACTCAAGCTTTAAGAGCTGCAGAAATTAGTCCCAGCCAATCCCATCCCTGAGCAGCAGCCTCCTCATTCTGACCGAGCATTTACTCTTTTCTAGCAGTGCTTTTAAACAGCCCAAGAGAAATACATTGCATCATATTTAAGGGAAAAAAAAAATAAAATTCAAGCTGAGACAGAAAGAACGAAGAGTATCATTTTTAAAAGCTCTCAGTCCACAAATCATCCCTCTTATTTCCTCATCTCCAGAAGTCCTGTCTCCCCTCCCCCAGCTACATGCCTGAACAAGCAAGTTCGCTGTTGCAGATGTCGGGACAGGCTCCCTTTTCCAGTACAGTATGGAGCAGCCTTGCCTCCGGTTCTGCTTTTGCTCACAGGAAGGCAGGTCTTCAACCACAGAAGTCAAAGTAGTCACTAGGGTTGGAGCTTGCTAAGCAGGGAGGGAAAAATAAAGGCCTCTTATATTAAAGCATATCCAAAGCCCATATAAGCAGGTTTCCTGGAGGAAATCTGTGTTCCAGAGGAAATGACTAGATGCAGCATAAAGAAAATATATTAATGCACATAGTTAAACACACCCACACTACTCTGTGCCTAAGTTACTTGGCTCTGAAACCTAACTACAAATTAGCAAGAGCAACTGAAAGCAGCTGAATCATTAATCCTTCTTCCATTCAGAAGTTTCCAATCCAGCAGATGAACCTAGAGCACAGGGCACAGAATTAAGCCCTGCTGTCCCCTAATGTAGAAAAATTCCCAGTACGGTGCATTCACATTTTAAGTACATACACATATTTACAACAACCGCATCTTGTTAAATGCAGAGATTTGCCATTTAGCAATGCGGGTGGGTGTAAGAAACATGTCAGAAAACTAGACCATTGTCAGATCAAGCCAATAATGTCCCATAGGCACAGAGGACACTGCAATGCAGTGGTTAGCAAAAAGCCACAGTACGTAAATAGCTGAAAGTTTGCATTAACCTGTAAAAAGTGAGTTTTTTCTGAGGTGAAGAAACACCAAGACAGATTCCTGCAAAGAGGAAACCAGTGTTCTTAAGAGCAAAACTCATTCAACTCCTTTGTCACTTGGAAAGTAAAGAACAAGAAGACAACCCAATTACCATTAGTGGATGAAGCCACCCAAGAGCCTCAATTAGACTGAGGGGAAAATGCCACAACAGTTCAGCACTAATTGGAAATGCAAACATTTATCATCAGAGCAGCGCTTGCTCCTGTGTATAGTTCCATTGTGTTCACTGCAGCTAATAACTGTAGGAAACCCAGTGTTCCATAGTATTTATGTAATGACTGGCAAAGCTGTCACATTCCTTTAATTGCTAGCCAGGATTTTCATACTGGCAGTAGTTTTCAATTAAAGGAAATCGTAAAGATTGGTTCATGTTACTTCATTAAAGTTTTGGTTCTTCAAAGTCAAGGAAAGAGGAAGAATGAATAGTTCTCCCAAGACAGAATGAGCTTTGCATCAAATATGAGGTTTTTGTAGACAAACTGAGCTAAGAGACAAGGAAAGCACTGTCAAATACCCAGAACCGCAAGAGCTAATTTAGCATCAATAAAGAAAGCAATTTGAGAACTGCACATAAATCTGCTTCAGGTTTGCAACGATTACTCCTTCAAGCATGATACATGTAATGCTCTGAGAGCAGTTCACTTACGAGGCACAACAAAAAAACCTAGGGTAGCTTAGGGTTTCCCCCTCACCGAACTTTCACAGTAGAGCTTTCTTCGCTGGTAGAACATCAGCTCTGTGTTTGTAACTATATGCTATCTAGCAAAATGCCTTATTTTATAATTCTCCTACTTTATAATTCCAAAATGTACAGGAATAACCATAGTGAGTATACTGTGGCAAGGTCTCATGTTCTTAGACTTCCTTACTTGTACCAAATGGACTGCAAAGCATTCACTAGTCCATTAAGAATCATGATCGTTTAATTTAATGAACAGCAGTTTGTTTTTAGGAAGTACCATCAAGCCTTTTATCACATCATTTACTCAGATTCCAATCATACTTACTGTATGTCAGTAGAGAAAAGAAAGCTCTATAGGACTGGCATAAAGGAGCTGCTGTTTCTGCAATATATTACAACCAAGTCTGCATTAGCGCTCAGTTAAATAAAGCCCATGAGCCAAATGAACTATTTTTACTCCACTGAACAAAAGGAAATATAACAACATCACTTATTACATTGGCAGGCCCATTTTAAAGCACTATGTAATTAGGAGTAGGAGTTAATTACAAGACCAGATATAGCAGGCAAGGTTTTCCTCAACATCTTTGTGTAAGTCTTTCTGGGGCATGGACCTTCTTACCCTGTGATCTTGCTACAATGACCCAAGCAACTTTAAGTAGGATGCATGGATCTTCACTGATACCCATTAAAACTCATTCTTTCCCATGAAGCAGCAACAACAACTGCAGACACAAAACCCAACACAGCAGAGACTGATTGAGCTCCCATACACAGCCCTGTCAGCATCTACAGCAAGTGACTTGCTTCTTTCAATCCAATTCCCAGCGGATGAGCATCTACATCATACAATTAGCAACAATATGAACTGCAAATTCAGCAGAATTGGGATTTCACTGATGGATGGACTGCCAGTATGCATGTTTTATTCATCTCAAGACTGCTTTGTCAGGTTGGTTGTATATCCTCTGTGTACTTAAAATGCTAAAAATCATTTTATGGTCACTATTGAGAAGCCAAGAACCTCTACAGACAATGTGCTATCTTTGCTAAGTGCTAGCCAAAACTCAGCAGATTTCCAAAATGAAGACAACAACCAAAGACAGATGTTCTAGGAAGCCATAGGAGCCAAGGCATTTTGTTCAGCACAGTACTCCCTCCCACCACTGTAAGTCACCTTGCTCAACTCCCACAGCTACTTCCTCATAAGGTCATCAGCATATGAATTAGCCTCCCTATGAAAGTACAGCATGAAACAAGCCGAGATGCAGTTTTCTGATCATCCTCCCCTAACTCCAGTAATTAAGATTCAAGGATGCTCACTGCCAGCAAACTCTCATAGGGGTTTCTGCTACCTACCCATAACCCCAAAGCTTCTTCAGTGTTCAGGCACTCAAACCAATTCCCATTTCAGCACCCACCTCAGGTTACCTGGCCACACTCCCTCTCTCTCCTACTGTAAATCCAGGGTAAGAGAGTGTAAAATTAGATACTTTAAATTCTGTAGCTAGCACATCATAATTCACCTCTCACCTTCACAGTAACATTCATGGCACACGTCATGGCACAATGCCTACCTCCCCCTTTCCTGTTCTTACAGTCCTTGCAGAGGGATGCAGAGAAATGAAATACACTTGCTGCAGGAAAGGAGACCCTTCAAATCAATCCAGAACAAAGCATGACCATACGGCTTAAGCGAAGTGTCTCCTTTGTAAGTAGGGCTTCTTCCACTCTTTCCTTCCAGTTGTTTCCTTTGAGTTTTCATAAAACCGTAGAAAAGGCTTGGGTTGTAAGGGACCTTAAAAATCACCTAGTTCCAACTCCCCTGCCATGGGCAGTGATTCCACCTACTAGATCAGGTTGCTCAGAGCCCCATCCAACCTTATCCTCCATTCCTTGTTATTCTTGTACTGCTGATATTTACAGGTGCTGATTCACAGCCTCCCAAGATACACACGTTTGGCCGCTTTTATTTTTAAGAAAAGTCTCTTCAGGCTGGAAATAACTCTTGTTTTTCTGTTAACACTCTTCAAGTTTTATCTGAGGAGCTTAAATATTCTACTTTGGCAAAAGCCTTAAAGTTTTATCAGTCTCTATTTATCAGTTGCTCTGCTAAAGTATTATAAAACATTATATCTAAACTTGTGACCTGCTACTTTGTAAGGTCCCTTTTAGCCTTAAAAATAGAAGTTGGATTTGAGCCTAATATGTATTCTTTAAACTTCCAACATGGTTTGAATTTACATACCCACAGGTGAAACTTCCCCCGAAGGTTTCAGTTCTTAGAGACAATTAAAAACCTGCAAGAAATAATTCTTCATTTCTGACAAAGCTGAATCAAGATAACTTAAATAGAAGTGGTTAAATCCCAAATCATGACTTTTTGAAACGGGCTCTCAAAAAGCAGCCCTGAGCAAAAAAGCCCAGAATTCTGTCATTTTACTATCTCATGTTACCAGCAGACGGCTTCCATTTCAGATGATGTGTCATCTCCAACCCCTGCTCCACTGGCTCCTAACCTTTTCTTCCCCGTGGAGCATTTGTAGTCTGGGTATTTCCCTGAAGATTCGTTAACTGCTCCTTCCTCAAAGGCTGAGATTATTGGCATTTTTCTCAGACTACATTTCTAAGCATTTAAAAGACCTGTCAGGACAGAGAAATAAATAAATATAGAAAAATAAACAATTTATCATTCTCTCTGTCAAGGCATTGCAGGTAAAGAGAAGATCTAAGTTTTGGCTAAGGTCTTTAAAGACCATTTTCTATGCTGCATGCCTGTAAATCATTTACATAGCATTTCATCCTCTTTTAATGCCAGTACCCCGAGGGAGAGGGTGGATTAGAATATTCGTATCTCTAATTTAGGAGGCAATTAGACCAACAACAACAAACTAGAGCTGTATATACGCTCAAAACAATCTAGTTAGAATTCTATTTTAATTAAAAATCGGTCAAATAATCCTATTATGCTGATGATTGCTTTAGGTGTGGTTCCAGCCAAGCACATCTTTTTTTAATATTTCAGCTCCACATACAGAAAGTGATTGAAAACACTGTAAACTACCAAAATGGTCCTTTCTGTACAGCAAGTTCCTCTCCCAGCTGAGAGTTTGGAAAAATACAGAAATAAATGTTGCAATGTCAATCATCCACTTAAAGTAAGCCACTTAATAAAAGAGAAAAAAGGAAAACTGATAAAATAAAAGCAGCATACATCTCAAGTCAGTGTGGTCAGTAGGTGGAGGAAGGTGATTCTTCCCCCCTACTTCACTCCAGTGAGACCCAACCTGGAATGCTGCACCCAGCCCTGGGGTCCTCAGCATGAAGAGGACCTGGACTGGCTGGAGCAAGTCCAGAGGAGGCCATGAAGATGTCCACAGGGCTGGAGCACCTCTGCTACGGAGACAGGCTGAGACAGTTGATGTTGTTCAGCCTGTAGAAGAGAAGACTCCGGGAAGACCTCAAAGTCACTTCCAGTACCTAAAGGGGCTACAAGAGAGCTGGAGAAGGACTTTTGACAAGGGCATTTAGCGATAGGCTACGGCGGATTGGCCTTAAACTGAAGGAAAGCAAGTTTAAGACTACATATTAGGAAGAAATCCTTTCCTGTGAGGGTGGTGACACGGGCTGCCCAAGAAGCTGTGGATACCCTTGCAAGTGGTCAAGGATCACTTCCTTGGTGGTCAGGATGGATGGGGCTTTAAGCAACCTGATCTAGTGCAAGGCACTCCCTATGGTAGGGGTTGAAACTAGATGATCTTTAGGGCCCCTTCCAACACAAATCATTCCAGGATTCTATGAAATTCAGCTTTCCCACTCTTCATCCCACTACCTGCAAACATTGAGTCAGAAGGCACTTCTTATTTCCTCATATTTAACCCTTTACCTCTCTTTGTCAAAAAGTAACACACACCTTTTCTACAACTGCACAATTTACAAGGTCTTGTTTTTAAAAACAGAGGAAAGAAATATTTCAAACATAATCTTTCATTTCTGGTTTTGCTCCATGGGGCTCTGCTGCATAACAAGCATTTTATCCATAGGAAACAGCAGCACCACAGCTAAGGTACTTATTTTGTTTACTCCCAGACAGTGAATATGCATCATACAACCCTTTATAAAACATAATTATCCTTGAGTGATATAAAGTCCTAAAAAGAAAAAAAAGTTGTAGAAAGTTATAAAGTACAACAACAGCTCTGAATTCATTTAATTTAGTATTGCACAAAGCCCAATTACTTCTGTAAGTATCCACACACCGGATCTTGCTTCTATTAACTGGAATCTAAATTAAATTATATAATAAATAAACCAATTCCTCAGCAGCATATAAACAAGGTTGTTGCCCAAATCCATGTTGACCTCATGCACACAGGTTATTCAACCACTACCACTCACCATACTGAAATACACTTGGGAATTAAACAAGAAAACGAAGATATTTCTTGAGCCCATTTCCTCTTCCAAGACACTTGTGGGAGGAATGGCTGAGCAGCTCAGAAAAGGCTAACCTCACAATTTCCCCTCAGGCTTATGCTGAAGAAAGAAGAGATTTAAGGTCTTGCAATTCCAGAAACAGAAATCTTCCTCTGCAGACATTTTATTCTACCAGCTCAACATACAGAAGACAGTGGTGTGTCCCCAGACATTATCTTCACCACTTCTTATCCAACTGAGCCTTCCAGTCTGCCAAAGTCAAACTACCAATGCCTCTGGCTTATTGGGAGGTGGAAAAGATGCCAACAGTCACATAATAAAGTTCCTGAACCACCTGGACTATCTTCATGTTGTTTATTTTTAGCATTTGAATGTAAAAAGCCAAGGAACTGGTGGATAGAAAGAGGTTTTGCTTATCCTGGTGTTTTGTACTACAACTAAACTTCAGCTGTGAAGCCCTCTTGCCTCTGCTACTGCCTGCATCCCTCAAATATCATTGGGAGATAAGGCAGGATAGTTTCAGAGTGGTGAATGTGCATATGATTATAAAGAACTGGAAAGACTTTCCTTATTACAGGTTCTCCACAGCCCTGAACTTTGAGAAAGTCTCCCTGAGAAGACAAAAGCTCACTCCTTGCTGCTAGGACAGGGCGTAGACCCTGAGAAGTCTCCACGAATGTGTAGAAGTGATGGGCGAGTGACCTTTACACTTTGGAACAAAATCATTACAAAGCAGCAAGGTCTTAGTTGAACCTGCCAAATTTTTACAGGACACAGTCAGAAAGCCAGAGCAACTTGGCTTTGCATGCCTGCAGGATTAAGCAAGGCCATCCAACACCAAGCCATGTCACAGTCCTGCAGGATCAGGATCACTGCAGGGCTACAGGTTGGTGGTCACTAGAGCCAAACCCCATCTCACCTACACACACAAACCCAGCATAGAAAATTACAGCATGAGGCCACAGGACCATATGGCAAGAACACCTCTGAAGATGGACTCGGGTAGCCATATGAGTAGGAAGCTGACAGAAGAGGTACTATTTGGTTTGAATTTTTTCTGTATCATTAGTGCTTGCGCTAATTACAATAGTCATCAACAGCAGTCACTCTGATGGGAGGGCTGAACAATAGTGACACAGCTGTCAATTGCATTCAAAGAACCAATTCTTTAAAAGTTCATCATTTGGGGGCCACAACAGAATCCACACAGCAAGACACACAGGACTGCAGCTTTTTCAGGGCAGAAAGCTTGAGAGAGTAAGTACAGCTGACACAAATATTAAAAAACTAAGTGCGTTTGCCTGCTTCTCAGGGGGATTTAAACAGCAGGTGAGTGGAGTTGGTCTGTGGGACATGACCCTTTTTTATTTCAGCTATTTAGATGCAAATTGCTCTCCCTCCCTCCTCCTCTCAACACCATCTGTTAGCCCAGAGGTTTAGACTGTGCCTATGACTAGGTTTTGGGGGAGGGGGATATAGATAAAGCATTGACGCCCCTATTTCCTCAAGGGAACAGTTTCAGCGAGAAAAAAAAAATCACTTTGCAATACTATTAAATAACAATAGGATTTTTCTCTCATTCTGTTGCACTTTTCTTATTGACCCCACAGTTTTCCTACCCTAGAAAGCATTCCTTGTCCAGCTTTTGGCCAACCCACATGATATAGTGACATTTACAGCAGGTTGCTATGATGTTAGCAAAGGGCATTAGCTGGTATTGCAGGAAGTATCAGAGATTCAAGGAATTAAAGTCCTAAATAATAATAATTAAGTCCTTCACTACACAGCACAGTACTGAATGTCCTCCTAGTGCTAGTGAAGCTACCTCATCTCTGTCTGACTTTCCCAAGTGAACAGCAATGTGCTTTCAAGAACTGTTGAGAGATTTGATTCATTAAACACTCAGAGCTCTGGATTTTTCATAAATGAAAGATTATGGGTGACAGCACAGAGTGCACTTTCAGGAAGCTTGAAGATGATACAGTACTGAGAGAAGTAGCTGACAGACCATATGGGTGTGCTGCCACTCAGAGGGATATGGACAGGGTGCGGAAATGGGCCAACACCAACCTTGTGCAGTTCAAAAAAGGAAAATGCAAAGCCCTGCTGCTCGGGAGCATGGACTTAGAACCAACTGACAAAAAGGAAGCAAAAAAGCAGAGAAAGACCAGAGATTCCTGGTGGATATCAAGGTGACCATGAGCCTCCAAAGCAGCTTTGTAGCAATAAAGGTCAACAGCATCTGGTCTGCATTAGGAAAAACAAACGCCAGCAGGTCAAGGGAAGGGATTCTTCCCCTCTGTCCAGGGCTAATGAGACACATCTGGAGTGCTGGGACAAGTGCTTGCCTCCCCAGTACAAGAGAGACACAGACATACTGGTTAGAGTCCAGCAAAGGTTCACAAAGATGATAAAGGGGCATATGAGGAGAAGCTAAAAGAGCTGGGACTCTTCAGCCTGCAGAAGAAAAAGTTCAGGAGGATCTTATCAATGTGCATAAATACCTGATGGAGGTGTAAAGAAGATGGAACCAGGCTCCTCTTTGTGGTATCCAGCAACAGGACAAGAATCAATGGGCACAAACTGAAATACAGGAAATTCCATTTAAATGTAAGAGCAACAAACTCCACAATAAAGATACACTTTTTTCCGGGGTGGGGTGGGGAGTGAGTGACAAAAACAAAACCACAGAACAAGTTGCACAGAAGACTAATGGAGCATCCTTAGGGATGCTCAAAACCCCACTGGACATGCCCCTGAGCAAATTGTTCCAGCTACCACTACTTTAAGTGGGGGGTTGGACTAGACTACCCACAGAGCTTCCCACCATCATCACCAATTCTTCAATTACAAGCCACACAAAGTGACAGGGAAGTTTTAAAGGAAAGAGATACGCAACATCACTCAAACTACCTGTCTGAAGCAAGTGTTTCTACTCCTCAGCATCCAAGGCCTCAGTCTAGTGAAGATGAGAAATTAAAAGAGGTGGTGACAACCTTAACCAGAAAATCAGCAGAAGAGTTGTAATCAGTACTACAACAGCCTTGTTATGAATTTTAATGTGTAGAGTACAGTCCCAGTACTTGGGAGATGCAAGCTCTTGTCCCAGTTCTCACACAGACATCATTTGTGATCTTGGAGGCACAAGAAGGGGAGAAAGTGCAAGTACTTCTTGTTTGTTCTGCCCTCCTCCAATCAATCACCTCGTTAAAGGAAAGGCAATTCAAGTAGTCATAGAGCACACAGCACGAAAAAAAACCCTTAGAGGTACTTCAGCTTCTTCAGTTAACACAAGAAACACATTCTCAGTTAAAAAAAAAAAAGAAAAAAAAAAGAATGGCAAACCCAAGGGCAGACGGTAAAGTGGGGCATGGAGGAATGAGCTTGAAATATGAATAGGCAGAGACCACCTAAGGGAAAGTGGGTGTGGTGGTGCATCCTCCACAGGCCGCAGTATGATCTGAGAATGCTCAGAAGAAAATACAGTGTGGGCCTCAGCTGTGGCTGAGCAAGTTCTTAGGCTGCCCTTGCACAACATCCAAGGCTGACACAAATACGAGCTGTCAGACTTTAATGATGGTGTTCCACTGAGGTGAAGAAGAGGAGCTCTTATTTCAGCTGGGAAGGCTTCCTGTCAGACAAGGTTTGCACAGCAACATTTTTGGAAAAAAAAGCCTTTTTCTTTTTTTACTGTTGGGATGTTGTTTGGTTTTTTTAAGCATTCCCAACACAAATACATCTTCCCCCATTCTTGCACAGACAGAAGAGGCCAGAACAGTGTACAATCTCAACTACTTGGTGACAGTCAGGAACTTCAGGTACCTAACTTCAAACTATTAACTTCTAAAATACACTGAATTCAATTTTACTGGAAAGCAATATATTGACAAAAGTTGCAGGCATTTCATAGAAACATTTTCCTAAAAACAAAAAAATCAGTTATCTGAGCAAACAATGTTTCAATAAATTTGTAAATTCTTTCAAAATATCAATAAAGTTTTAATTTTAAAATAAAAGAGGTTCTCTCCACTTCTGAAAAGTAGAGTTTTCAGAACATTAGTATTTCCTACAGAATGAGTCTTCTTCATCCACTGCTCTAAATCACCAGCTAATTTCTGTTTCCAGATCTCTGGCATTTCACCAGCATTACTGAGAATCTAAAGGACAGTTACTGGAAATGTTTTTAGTTAATCAACTTCTTGTTCACAAACCTAAGCACACACATAAATTTTAAGGGCTACGATCCCGCAGTTTGATCTCTAATACAAGATACCGGCACCTGTATACAAGTCTCAGTCTACTTGACTTGGAAAAGACAGAAAGGTCAGCTGTGATAGCTAAGGGATACTTGGCCTTAATGCCAGCAAAGCCACCCAGTGAAAACAGTGGGAGTTTGGCCCGAATTAGGATTTCTGGATTTATTCCATAATGCCCTGCAACACTTCCCACACAGTACTACCTGACAGCTTCTGAAAATTGGCAAAATGTGAGGGACATGCTGACACCATCACAGATGAGGTTTCTGAAGGGTGCATTTTGGAACAACTGAATCCAAGCAATACCTGTCTGCAATTCCAATGCAGTTCAGCATGATAATTTCAAAAGCACAGTGGCTAAAAACACCTCTCTGAAAGCTATTCAATGCCAAGCAAACCAGACTTCTGAAAGCAAGAAAACCCACAAAGCAGTTGCAGGACATCACTTAACTTGTGCAATAATCTCCCACCGTTGGTTCCCTGCTGTTATTCATGATTAGCTAAGCAACACGGACAAAACAGATGCTTTTCTAGAACCCCTTTCCAGCACCATCCAAATCCTCATCTCTTCCCACCGATACCTTCAAAATTGCCCTAATATAACTACTCTCACCCCTCATACAAACCAGGACAAGGTGGATGGGTTTACAGTCAGGATGCACCGAAGTCTGAGAGGCCAATCACTGCCCAAACAGCGCCTTTGAGCCCAAACCTAATTACATGGATGCTCAGGAAACCAGTTTACTACTAGTTGATCATCTTTCCCATCTCTGTTCCACACTCTTAACAAGTAAATGTTGACCACGTAAGTATATGCTAGAGCCGAGCATTCACCCTGAGGGAAACAATGTCTGTGAGCCCTTCCCAACCCAATCTGACCTTAATCCTGTGGGGAGCCAAGCAACAACTATAGTGTCCATGTATTCCATGAGCCAAAGGCTTTATACAGTACCCCTGCTCTGACTGGGTGTCCTGGATCCTGCCCAAACTGAAGTCACTGATATCACAGGCAACAGCAGAGGGTCTGGGGCATCTAACTCTTAAAAAGATCCTTTATTAGAATCCCTGGAGGCAGCATGGACTTGCACACAACAGGATCAACACCTACAGTGCAAGTCAGGTAGTATCCTTGTCAATAATCAATGCAGCAACTGGGATACAATAGGTAAGAGGTACAGTCTCTTTAGTTATCACAGCAACTCCCTGACAACAGCCAACAAAAAATAACCCAAACAAATAATAATTAAAAAAAGTTTAAAAGACAGTCAAGGACAGTGGGTCTTTCAAGGACTGAAACATGACTCATTTGATTACAACTATGCAGACAGATTGCTGAAGAGACAAGACGGGTTCCCCTTTAAATGCAGCACTTAGTTACCAAATTACAGAAGTCTTCCACAGATTAGTTGGTATGCTTGCCTTTTGCCCTGAAACTAGTCATTTTTAACATGATCCAAATGCAGGAGAAGGAAAGAAGCCTGACTCAAAAGAGTTAAAAAAAAAAAAACCAGTAAAAAAAATCCCCTACTTGTCTATTTATGACTTACATTCACTAGATGGGAAACCACTGGAACAAGCAAAAGCCTGTCTGCCCTTCACTTCAGAAACCCTTGATATCATAATCACATTTTTAAAATATTGTTTTCTAGAATGATGTAAATTAAAAGATGTAAGTAATTCTCTGACATACTATTGAAAACCACACATCAGCACAAAATAGCATTTTATTCAATGCAAGTCCATTAAACTATTACTTACAGCACAATAAATAGCATCCACACAGATGCCACTGTCACTACTAAGCAGAAAACCCAAGAAATTCCTCATCCCCTGGCCCCTGGGGTTTGAGTGAGAAGAGTTTAACTGCTCCTGCTTGGAGCAGGGTTTTGTCCTGCAGAAATACTTCTCTATCTCAGCTAACACAGTAACTGTCCTGTTAATTATCACATACACTTTATAATCAATGAAATGAAAGGGACCTTTCACTTCAAAAATCACTTTTGAGGCAAAAGCAGAGGAAAACTTTTCAAACAATGATTGTGAAAGGACAAAGAGAGGAGGTTGTGCATTTATATGGGTCAGTAAGGCACTCAGTGAGACAACTGTGGCTGAGGATAGTCATGCGAGATCAGGGTTCATAGGCCACACCAAAAGTGGTTTTATTTTCACAGAATTAATGCAGTTGTCAACCACTCAGAAAGAGCCCCATACAAGAAGGCAGCCTGACAAGCCAGAGCAAGACACCCAGCTGGCTCCACAGCCGAGACAAAAGTTTGCCTCTCTGAAGCTTTTATATTTTCCTCTCCTCTTCCAGAGTTAAAATTGGAAAGGTATCAGTTCCCCTTTCCCAAATGGAAAGCCCTCTGAGAGCAAATCAGATTTTGAACCTTTCTAGCAACTACACAGACACACAGACCAGGCCATCAGAGCTTGTTGCTTATGCGTCTGTGTTCATGGCATCCACAGGGTAGTCTTGGGATCAGAGTAGAGCTACAGTTGGATGTTATCCAGAGGTATTTTATGAGCACAGAATCAAATTGCCACACAAACATAATTGCCAAGTTTCAGTCTAATGTTTCAGCAATTTGCTTGACATGTTTAATTTCAGAGGGCAGACTGGTAGAGTAATATTTTGTTTTTATTAATATGTCCAAGTTCCCTAACACAGCATTTATGTCTTTGGTAAGGGACAGGATTCCTTCAAGTTCTGCTTTTGATAACAGAAAGCATTACAAATTCTTCGTGCAGCCTGGAAAGAAATATTCTGATAGACTTGAGTTTAAGGCAGTCAGTGAGAAAGATGCAAAGCAGTATTCTTAAATTACCTACTCCTTCCCAAAATCCACAAATCCAGAGCAGAGAATGTTTGGTCCTCTATTTTCTCTTCAGGAGTCCATTCAGAAGGCTGGCCTTCAAGACACTTGTTGAGTATCTGGTCACTGCATGGCCTGATGCCTTCAATTCTTTCAGCCCACAAAGAGCTAAATCATCTAGGAAACAAGATTTCCCTGCTTCCTACCCCACAGTATTTAAAAGAGTTCAAATTCTGCCCCCTTCTGAAAAGGCTGCCCAAGATCAGCATGTTTCTACGCTCTCGTCACCAACTCACTGTTCACCCAGCTCTTTCCCAGTGTACTTCTCCACTTCCAAGCCTTGCAGTCATCTTGAAGCATCTGAGAATATCCTGAGATGATCTCAGTGCACCAATGTGCATTCAGATCACCTGTCCAACCCTCAAGGCATCCACTCTCAGAGTGGAGAGTCAGTGTGTATGATTTCCTTTTCACTGTTTCTTTGAAAAGACATTTTGGTCCCAATTCCCACAGAATTGGAATGTCACTTAGAGGACTGCTTGCTTACAGAGCTAAATGGGAATTCAGGTTTCAGAGGAAAGCTGAGCTATCAAAAAACCAAGCTGCTTATACATCTTGTTTCTATCATAGAATAGAATGTATAATATTGTTTGTTAGCCTGCACACGTGAAGAGGTGCCTCTTCAAGATTTCAGAGCAAACAAATGAGTATAGTTTTAATCTAGAAAGTGAGAAGAGATTTAATTAAAGAAATTACAGACCTCTTAACCAATTACAAGAGCCATGTCATTCTGTACCACTGTTCATAAGAATTGAGCTCAACCTTCAGAAGCCTGTAATTTGGATTATTAATTTTTTTAAACATGAAAAGGCTGTATCCCAACACTGAGATTCAAGCCTAAGAGCATTTTGGTCTGAAGATGATTGACCATAGCAAAAGATCAAGCTCAAGAGTGTGAAAAGCGCCTTGAAATTTACTTAGCAGGTATATGATTCCAAACACTAGCTTGGTAACTAGATTGAGAATCCACAGCCTCCACAAGTCCCAGACTACAGTCACTTGGAGGCACAAAAAATCCATTTTTTCTGTACAGCTCTCTGAAGTTCTCTCCTTTCTTGAATCCTTGGAGAAGGGCCATTATTTCTACTCTATTCCACTTTGCATGGGATTCCCTGTAAGTAGAAACTCCCCTTTACCCCTTGCTTTTTGACACAATATTCACACAGAAAGACAGGTTTTAAAGAGAGCTCGAGCTTGTAATAAGTGCACCGTCCTATTCCACAAGTGAGACAAAGTGCTTCAAAGTCATGTTCTGTGTAGTGACAGAAATTGAGATTTTATCAATTTCCTCAGAGCCCTGCAGAGTCTATGAAAATCATTTAAGTTTTCAAGTCACAAACCCCATTGGCTCCATCAGCCTCATGGGCTTGCAGTGGTTTCTGAAGAGCAGGTCACACTCCTGGAGTTGACCTCCTAGCCTTGAGCAAGAACGTCGCTGGCCAGAGCTGTGACAATGCAAAAGCAACAGGCATCACTTGAGCAGAATCTGTCCCACAGACGAACAGTTACTGCTTACAGATCCCAAAACAACTCCACTAGAGATATCAGAGGAAATATTTTTTCAGAAATCCACTCGCACACACAGAAGTGGAGAAAGAAATGGCATAAAGCTCTCAAGCACTACTTTGCTTCCTTTTGTCCTAGTTAGAGAAATACACAGCAGCATAGATTTTGGCATGAACATGAGCCACTGATGTACACTGTGGCCTCTCAGTACCTGAATGGTGCCCATAAGAAATCTGGAGAGGAACTGTTTACAAGGGCATGTAGTGAGTGATAGGATAAGGAGTTGCTTCACACTGAAAGAGGGCAGGCTTAGATTTGGTGTTACAAAGAAATGTTACTGTGAGTGTGGTGAGATACTAGAGTAGGTTGCCCAGAGAGGCTGTAGATCCCCCATCCATGGAAGTGTTCAAGGAAGGCTGGATGGGGCTGTGAGCAATCTAGTCAAGTGAAAGGTGTCCCTGCCCACAGCAGGGGGTTGGAACTAGATGATCTCTAAGATCTTTCCAATCCAAACCACTCTATGATTTTATGATACATACCCCAGGCTCCAGGCAGCTTGACATGGTTAAACCATGACACTGCCCATGCTCCAAATACACCTCCAATAGCAGCAAACACTGAACTACAAAGAAAAGCACAGACCCAGGTGACAAAGACAGATTTTAATGTGATAGCACAATTTCAACAAACACTCAAGCACACTCTCAGTCTCCTATAAAAATGAGATATTCAGTGTGATATTTCATGCGATTAAAGCTACACAAAGCCTTGAGTCACTTGCTGGGTCACGACACAGCTGATTCCAAGAATCTGTATGCAGGCTGTTTACCCAGAAATTAACCTACTGCCTGGGAAAGCGTTGCTTAATTTAGAAGAGTGATTACTTACAGCACCTGCTGCTAGCCTCACAGCCTTTGATATGCCAGCTTCTCCAAAATTAAGGCTAAGTCTTCTAGAACTATTTACGTAAGTAATTAAGGAAGGAACTAAAAAAACAGTGCTAAATGTATACCATAACAATCAGCTGCGTTATCAGCAGGAATTGACACTGTAATTTCCAAAGTAAATAGTGTGACTTAAGGCAGTTTGAGCTGAAGTTGCACAGTCAGTCCTTGTGGCAGACTCCCTTCCTCAGCCAAGCATCAATGCACTGCATGGGAGACACACCACATTGTGTATGTGTATGACACCACCATAACCTCAGAAGAAGCATCACACAGAAGGAGAAACTTTGCAAGAGGCATCCTGGCTTTAAAGCCACATTACCTGTAGGCTTTAAATTGAAAGCCAAGATCACAATATACTTGTCATGCAAGTGTTGAGCCTCTAGCTGTAATTGAGGACTGAATTGAGGCAATGGAGAGGAAAAAAGAGAAGGAAGAAGGACCAGAGTCCAGCAAAGGGCCACAAAGATGCTGAGCGTACTGGAGCACTCTTCTGTGATGAAAGGTTGACAGAGCTGGGACTATTCGGGTGAGAGAAGAGAAGGCCCAGGGGCATCTCATCAATGTATACATGCAGGGAGTGTGCACAGAGGACGGAGCCAAGTTCTTGTCAGTGGTGCCCAGTGCCAGGACCAGAGGCCATGAGCACAAACTGAAACACAGAAGGATCCCTCTGAACATCAGGAAACACTTCTTTACTGTGAGGGTGACCAAGCTCTGGCACAGGTGGCCCAGAAAGGTGGTGACCTTTCATCCTTAAAGATACTCAAAATCTGTCTGGCCACAGTCCTGGGCTACTGGCTGTGGGTAGTGTTGCTTGAGCACAGTGGGTTGGGCCAATGACATCTGGAGTTCCCTTCCAACCTCAACCAGCCCGTGATTCTGAGAAGACATGTACCTAAAGGTATACAGGCACCAAGAAGAGCCCTTCCAATGGTTTCAAGAGGCAATGCAAACCTTTAGCTTAATTTTAACTACTGAGAGCACATTTTTATTCTGCTTGAAAAACAATGAAATTTCAGTAATGGTGGCACACTTCCTTCCAGGAGAAAGAGGGATTCATAATTAAACACGTAACCCTTTACCACACAGATCTGTCTCAGAGAATAGTCAGCCCACTCACTTGTGTGCACGGAAGTTGGAAGCAATTCAAATTTGGGGGCTTATTTCTGTTCTTAATCAAGACAGAGGTTATTTGCAAAAATTCAGCTGGGATCTTAAAACCCACTTTATGCACTCAGAAGAACTTTTTCAGCAGCTTGAAAACATCCAACAGTCTACGACTGCTTCCTCCCCTGACCCATATATATCAAACTATAAAAGCCGCAAGTGGCCTACACAAAAAGGTTTCCCTTTTAGGAGGCAGAACAAAGAACATAACATTCCTGTCTGAGTGCAACAAAAACAGTTTGAACAAGGTTTCAAAAGGTCGCAGTCATTACAGCCTCTGAGAACTACAGGCACCCAGTTGCAATTCAAGCTACGCAGCTCATCTCTCTCAAGCCCAAAAGCTTGGCTAAGTTTGCAGGTCTTTTGGGGACACTGAGCAAAGTACTGGAGTGCCTCAGCTCCAGACACTGGCTGCCTCAGAAGCCAAAGCAAGCAAAGTAAAATTCAAAGTACTGAAGCTTAGGAGATCTGTGTGGGCAAAATTTGATTTCACTCATCTCCTTCCAGCTGTCTAGCAGTCCCAGAAAGCATCACACTTCATTTAATCCTTAGGATGCTCTTATTTCTTTGCTTATGGTTTATGTATTGAAGCATCTTCTAATCTGTGTAACTTTCAAAAAGAACCAACTATCTGTTGTTTCGTTGTATGATGAATTAATTAAGGCTTGGTATAAAGGAACAGCCTGAAACTGTTTTGGAAGGGAAAATGAGCAAGAGTTTTTGCAGAAAACAGTAATATTCTGCTTTCTCCCACCCTCTTGGACAACTCTGCCTATACAAGAGGCTCATAAAATTTCAGGATTTTTTCTGAATTTTAATCACAGAAGGCACAGAAAACCATTCCTCCATAAAACACTACTCAGTGGTAAAATGTTGCTAATTTGGGTGAAGAAACAAGGTCTGCTGGGTAACACAGAATACCTGAAAAAGTATTCTATGAAATGTATGCACGAAATGTATGAAATTAAAGTGTACTATAGCTCTGTTACCCTTGTATAAACTGAGGACACAGTTGAAGTGAGTTGAGAAAGATCACACAAGTTTACAGCAGAGAACAAACACCTCCTGGGGGTTTCCAGACTTCTGTCCTGCTCTGGTTCTCCATTTTCTGCTTCCACCCTCCATCCCTCTGCTAATTTTGCAAGCGACTAATCTTGCAAGGAACAGAGTGGTGATCTGCCACTGGAGCAGGCTGCCAGGCAGAAGCTGCTGGGGCTGGTACCACACTCAGAATGAAAACAGCTCAGAGACCAGGAGGAACTGGCACTCTTTGCCATCCTTATCCATCTCCTGTGCAACTTCCCCAGTCAGGAACATTGGCACTGCTCACTATCTTTTTTCTTTCCATCTGAATGAGCCTCACAGATTTGTTCCTGGTTTGAGCTATCAAGTGACTGCAACACTTTATCCTACTCCCTATAGGCACAAATGGCATGAAGCAGAGATTTGGATCACTGCTCTTGGCATCTGACCACCTATGCCAGGGATGGGATTTCCATTTCATAGAATCACAGAATCAGTAAGGTTGCAAAAGAGTTTAAGATCATCAAGTCCAACCATCACCCTAGCACCACCACCACGTTCATCATTAAATTCTCTCAAGTGCCACATCCGCATGTTTTCTGAACACTACCAGGGATGGTGACTCCACCACTTCCCCAGGCAGTCTGTTCTAATTCTTTACGACCCTTCTCATGAAAAAAAAAATCCTAACTTCTAATCTAAACCTCCCCTGGCATATCTTGAGGCCGCTTCCTCTTGTCCTGTTAAGACGATGGAAACGTTCAGGCCTCACTTTCTGGAAAAATATTCCACCATCAGAAATTTCTCTACAGTTTCTGTACTCTGAAGTGCTTAAAGCCCTCAGCACATCCTCTCAGACTGACATGACTGACACTGACCTTGTTCTCCACTTCTCTCATCCGACACTAGGCTGAATCTGTTGACCTCCAGTCAAAGCACAAGCTCCAAGCTACGAACTCACCCCAGAGCAAAGCACATCCAAGCTGTGACATGACCACCAGATTCCTTTCTGTTTAAAGTGCACTCAATTACAATGCCCTGCCGAACAGCTGAAGGACATCTATTACAACTGGCTTATCTTTGCCCCACCTCCTTGTTGATCTGCTCCTCCAAAGCGTTTCCTCCTTTCATAGGAGACTGATGGCAGATGCCCATTTGGGGCTCCAAAGCCCCCGCATCTCCAATTACTTCCCATCAATTTTAAAGCCTAAAGACTTCTCAGATCGATGACATGAATTGCCACTTCAATAAAACATTAAGAGCTGAGCATCAAAAGCCTCCTTTGATTCACCTAAGATGACTACTTACATTGTTAAGAGAAGCCAAATTTCTAGAGACAGCTCTTGGGGCAGAAGCAGAAACAGAACAAAAGCAACATGGCCCTCATGCAGTGGCATCAGTGTTTGAGCCTGACTTCACACAGTAAAAAGGTAATGCCCTCTGAGGGCAGACATGCCAAACAAACCTCTCTAGGCTTTTGGCTTCAGAAAAAATAATTGCCAGCCACCACCACGTTCAGCAGGACACCACGAGGTCACAACTGCACAGTCTGTCAGCAGTTTAGCTTCTTCAACACCACACTGAGATTCTGATAATGGGGTACTAAAACTATCTCCACTATGTGAGTCTTTCTGAAAGGGATGGTCGCTTCAGTCACTGCAGCATATGCTAACACCATGCCAGGTTTGACTCATAAACGTCATTAGCCTCTTTACAGAGTTTGTGGTTTGTTTTTCATTTCTTTTTTGTGCACAATAAAAGAGATCTTCTTTTATTGGTATGCCCCATTTCCAGTACTGCAACAATTGAGTTTTAACACCTTTATCACGTCTTTCTTCTTAAGAGAAAAACAAAGGCCATGTACACATCCTAGTTTTCCCTCATTAATAGTACAAAAACATTTTACTCATCTGCTCCCTGTCTTTCAGGTTCTACAACTGAAATCAAATTTTAGTTGACAGAATTCATTTGTGACTTCCAGTGCCATTTGTTTTCTTTCTCAAAGATTCAGAGAGCCACCTTGACCCAATCTCATGAGTATTAAATGTATTATTAGAGGTATTAAATATGGTATATAAATGTGTTATCATGAGTATTAAATTAGCAACTGGCTAGTGGGGAGTACATTTTCATCACAACAGGCACCCTGTTCCAAGGAGATGGGTGAACCGAGCATTGCAATATAATATCCTGCCACCAGGCACTGTGGCAGAAATTGTCTGAGCCAGCCAGCATCAGGACATGGCTAAAAGGGCTTGGAAGCAGATTCAAATCCCATTTGGCCATTCCCACTACAGGGACAACAACCTCAGGCACAGCTGCAACAGCTACCCCTGTATCTGCCTAGAACCACGTATTAGTGGCCCAAAATAAAGCTGTGAGGAGGCAGTGCCTTTGCATTGCTTCAATTCCTCTGGCTGTCAGCCAGCTCAGAGCAAGTCCCACAGGTAGAGAGAACCTAAGAGAGATTGGAATCAGGCCTCCCATCAGTGAGGCAACCAATTTCACTGGCCTTTCATCGGTCCCTCAGGGCTGTTTTCACTCTCTCATGAGAATCTGCAATATAGTTATGTAAAAAAGATTCCTCATCCTTAATTAAAATAAAGTTCACATGCACACCCTGCTGAAGGCAGCATTAAAAAAATTACTTCTATGAGGGATAAGTCACTTATAATTAAAAAAAACCCAACTCATTGTGTACACAAGGGAGTGTCGAACACTTGCCAGCCACCTGGATAATTGCTTCCTATGAAAAGTGCAGAAGAGAGCCCTGAGGAAAGGAAGGGTCACGCAGAGACTCCTGCAAAGGCAAGAGTCTTGCAAAGTGCGAGCGGAATTTGCCCTGCACGGGTGAGCACTTAAAGCCTGTCGCCGAATTCCACCTCTTCAGAGGCCACAATAATCAATTTTCCACAGCACTAGTATGGTCTTTTATCTATTTTAAAATCAAAGCCCATCTTGTTTAATCAAAAGTTCCCTGGTTCTAATAGCCTGAGAGCTGATGGATGTTTCATATTCAGCTTTACCTGCTGACTGTATGATTCGTACCTAACCTGTGTTCCTCTCCTCCTTCCCAGATGGAAGAATCTCAACCATTTTAGGTTTTTCCTGGAAGGCAGCCCGTTTTTTTGACCCTTTTAGGTGCCTTTCTGCAGTGCCACTGTATCCTCCAAGAGATGTGAAGACCAGAACTGCAAATCACCCACAAGATACAGGTCCATCAAGCATTTATACTGAGGCAAAATTATATCGTTCATCCCTTTGCTGATGAAGACAGTGGCTTGTTTGCTGCTGTAGTGATGTTTCCCTCCCCACCCTAAAAAGTTAAATCAACCCCAATTTTTTACTTCCTATTATTCATGTGGCTTTCAAACTATAAAATAGCCTTTCCTCCAAACTTGTAGGATCTTAAGATCTTGAAAGTTTTCTGAAAACCCAAATATATTACATCTACTTGAACCCTTTCTTACTGTCACCCCACAGAATTTCATGGGGTCAGACAGTAGGATTTTCATTTTCAGAAGCCACACTGACTCTGTCCCAAGAGTTAATATTTATCTACGTATTCAGAGATCTTTATTACAGGCCTTTCCAATCTTGGTAGCATGACTCTCTAGCATACTCTTCCCAGGATCCCCTCTAGAGCCCTTTTAATACATGGGAATCACACTGGCAGCTCCCCAGTCCTCTGGCACAGCAGCCGTCTGTAGTGATAAATTATACAGCTTGGCCAGCAGTTCTGCAGTTTCACATTCAAGCTCCTCAGGACTCTTGGTTGAATGCCATCTATCTCTGGTGACTTACTAACATTTATTTATTTGGTCTAATTTTTTTCCTTTTGTATTTATCATCTCAAATTAGTTTCTCAATCTATTGGCTACAAAAAGCACACGTGACATGGGAATGTCCCCAATACTTCCAACAGTTAAGACCTGATATTGTCTACTAATGCTTTATCAACTCTTAAGTAACCTTTTTATACCTTTGACATCAAGCACTCACCAAGATACCTTAATCTTAATGGATTATATCCTCATGCATATAATATCAAAATCCCAGTGGTTATAAAAAGTGATGTCCCAACATCTTAGAAGAGCAGTCCCAAGGCAGACTGTTGCGCCTACCTGTTGTCTCTTCTGTCCTCTTCATACAAACCTGTACCCTGACGCAGCTGTCACCCTGCTTTTCCTTCCTAGTGAAGGTTTCAGATATCACAAGAGATCAGTGAGATTAAACTATGTCACCACAGCAGCCGGCTGTAGCAAAGGGTGGAGATCCAAGCACTAACAATGCAAGTTTGGGGCAGGAGCTCTCAAGGCCTAAAGCAGAGTTTCTGTTTGGGCTCTGCCTGCCCGGGAAGGCTGGCACAAATTGAAAGTAACTTATGTCATGTGATGATGCTGATAGATGCCAGGCAATCCGAGGTGCAGACAACTGCAGATCTTAATGTTTTACACTGACTGAAGTACTAAAGCAGGTACCTTCCCTGCTGCCACACAAAATGTTGCTGTTCCTCACCAGCACACGCCTGTAACACTCTCAAGTTTCAGTGAAAATGCTCCTTTTGGATGAGGCTGTGTGTGAAGCTGCCTGCCTGCACAGGCACTCGCAAAGTGGAGACTCATACAGTTTCCCTCTTCCACACCCTCCATTCCTTGGCATTTATACCCTTCAGAAGCCCACAGCAGTCCTGCCCTCCTCCTCATTTTATAAAAACTACACAAGTATACAGCTTTTATCTTCCTTTTGCGTCAATCCCTCCAATCCCAAAGTCACTTCTGTTGCTTTCTTCAACTTCCTCCTGTTTATCTGCTAGAAAGTAACAAAGATCAAAGGCACCATTACATCAGAAAAAAAAAATTCCCCCACCCCTCACACTGATTAGCAACATCAGACCCAATTTTCAGAAAGATATTTAAGAGTTTTTAAAAATACTTTACCAGCTTAGGTGCCAAATCCCAACAGTTTCCGAGGGAATCAAGCGCCCACGCGCTTTCTGGATTCCCACTAGACGCCTACCCACATCTTTCAGTACGTAACCACATGAAACACTACTCTTGTTCTCAAGGTTAGGCTCTCAAGTGCAGCTAAGACACAATCCCTGAATGTTCCTACTGAAATCCATAGGCTTCTGAGAGAGTGATGTCCCCTGGTTAGGAAGGAGGGGGAAAAAAAAAAAAAGGAAAAAACAGAAAGAAAGAGAAAACTCTCCACAGCTTTTTGTTCTTTCATATCCAGCAGATCTTGCCAAATACCTGCTGCATGGTTCCTGCCAGATGAGAGTTTTGTTTTCCTCTTGGCCATGAATTCTGAGGAAGAGATGTTGCCAAAGTCTTTCTGTACATATTTCAAGGTATTCAGAGATAAAGTGACATTTGCCATACCAGAAATATTTTCCTGTTCCCCCCTGTGCCTGCTGCTCCTCTGTCTGCCCTTGACACCCGCATGACAGAATTAAGAATATTATGTCTCCATCATAGCTCACTACGAGCCCTTATGGGTAGTGTTTAGGCAGAAGGTGACAAGCAATCTCAGCATCTCCATGAAAAAGCCATCAAACTTTTGTATAAGAGATGATTCCTGCACTCTGACTATGAAGTGGAAGACTGCAAGGTAGAAGGGGAACAGCAAAATGGCAGGATTATTTAATAAAGTTTATATGACTGGCAGCAGCATTAGCAACTTAATTCTGTCTTGGATTAAAACTATAGCTCCATCCGAACACCAGTAGGAAGTCTGGGCCCAGCTTATAACCTGCTGAGTAAAACACTGTCAGTTCTGAACCATCTGTTCAAGATTCAAGAATATACATAACACTTACAGGATGCAAGACACTATGCAGGTAGGTTATGGAAAATCCCCAAAGTGCTCTGCTACACTAACAAATGAACCTACTAGGCAAGGCATGGAAGTCCCTACAGCACGGCAGGGATTACAAGTGTTATGCCTCCATACAGAATCAAAGGATAGAAAGCAACACAACAATAAGAGTGGGGAGAAATACAAGATCCAAATGGGATTTTTTGCCAGGCTCTTTCTCACTAACGCCTTTATTAAAGGCAGAGAACCAGCTACAGAGGAGTCAAAATCAACAGGCTGGGAGAGTTGAAACTATTTAGCCTGGAAAAGACAAGGCTCCAGGGAGACCTTAGAGCCACATCCAGTACCTAAAGGAGGCCTACAGAAAGACTGGAGAGGGACTTTTCACAAGGACACGTAGTAATAGGACAAGAGGGAATGGCCATAAGCTGTAGGAGGGTAGGTTTACATTAGGTATTGGGAAGAAATTCTTTACTGTAAGGGTGGTGAGGCACTGAAACAGGTTTCCCAGAGGGGCTGCAAACTCCTCACCCATGGAAGTGTTCAAGGCCAGGCTGGATGAGGCTTTGAGTCAGCTGGTCTAGTAGAGGTTCCCTGCCCATGGCAAGGGGGTTGGCACTACATGATCTTTAAGGTCCCTTCCAACCCAAACCATTCTGTGGTTCTGTGATTCTTTAAAATCCATTCTGTGCCAAGGACTTTCAGATATGCAGCCTAAGCAGTCCAGCAGGAGCTGTCTGGTCAGGTGCCAGAGGTTCAGAGAGCTCGGGGACAGAGGAATCTAAGAACAAAATAGCCAAAATAAAAAGCTGTATACAGTGGGTACCACAATGGCAGAGTAAAAAGGCACTTACTTGAGGACCAATTCTGAGAAGCCACCAGATCTCACCATATGTCTTACAGCCCTTATTTCTAGCTTTCAAACCTACAGACAGCTCTGTGATTTTTAATATTACACCACAGCTATCTTCACTCATACTGCTTTGTGAAGTTTCCTGCCAGGTCAGCTCACAGCCAAGTGCTGAAAGGGAAAAGCAACCTTGTCTTTGGATGGCTGAGTGCCATGATGACCTCAGCTGTGTCAAACTTATCCTCCGATCGCAGCTTCTAAAAAACTCAAGTGAAGAGAACACTCCCAGCAGGTGGAAAGAGATCCCTCCTGTCCTTTCGTCATGCACTTAGTCTCCAAGAAAATGCAAGTTCGGAATAATGCTTCTAATGTTAATTTTGAGTTGACCACATCAAAAGGAAAACAGTTGCCAACAGCCACATCCTTGCTTTATAGTTTGGGTGTGGGGGGGCTGGTTTTGAGGAAAAAAGCAAAACACATCTGTTAGTCAAGAAGAATGCTAAGTCAACCACAGACTCTTTCCTCCCAAATTTGTAGTTAGTTTACTAGGAATTTAGGATCAGAACCCTAACAGAGAGGTCAAACAGTCTTTATGCTGAAACTAGCACAGATTATGCTTTACAGAGAGAAGCCTTTCATTGTTTCACCCCATTCACACCCCAGTGAAAAGGATATCAATGCTCACAAGAGCCCCACCATAGAAGGGAAGCACAAGAATTCATGAGAAACAAGGAGGATGGACCACAGAGATCACTCATGCTCATCCTATTGGATTTCAGATGATTTACCTATAGCTACAAGAAGGGCAGATGGAACAGAAACTCAAGCCTTCAAAAACAAACACAACTACACCACACTTTGGATGAGATCACCTTGTTGAAGTCACTACTCCTTGACACTGAGCCAAAATAACAGGGTGGGATTCAAAGAGCAACTGAACATCATTAGAAACGCAAGGCATCCACCGTAATACTAAATTCAAAGCTGGATGACAGAAGCAGGTATGACGTTAAAAGCCAAAAGCCACTTGCTGCTCAGGTGAGATGCTTTTCATCTCCATGACCTTCATCCTGAACTACACATACACACATTTAATGCCGTCACATGTCAGCATGTGATGAAATGTTCTTGAAACAAACAAAAGAAGCTCGTACAAACATTGTTGGTGGCATTTGGACTAGATCCCAGGATGAATAAGTATTGGATCAGAAGATAGAACGGGCTCCTACGGGATATATCTACTTTAAGAAAGGATTGGCTCTTAAAAAAAAGGTCATCTAAAATAAAACTGATTATGTGAATTACAAAAACAAAAAATCCTGATGATCCCCTAATGAACTGCAGGAGATAAAGGAAATCAAGCTGAGATCATTTCAACACCGACATTTTTCTATAGTAGCAAGTAACTTTTAAAAAAGATACTGCACACAAGAAAAGACATTTTTGGTCAGACCAACTAAATGACTAAATTCTTACAAATTTTTCCAGCTCATCACTTCTGAATGTCTTCCTTTTGCAACTCAAGGACTCCTTTCAAAGAAACACAAAACAAACAAAAAAGCTGGTACTCTGATGTCTACAAGGTAATGAGATTTCTGATCTACTCTTCCAGTCTTCTCCTGCCCTGTCCCTCCCAAATCCCCTCTTCTCTGTGAGTAAATAGGAGTTAAGTTTGGGAGGGTGGACTGTTAATATGAGCTGGCAGGACACTGTTTTAGCAAGTATAACTTTGATGAGAAAGCCAGAAGCCCTACTATGACAGTGCAGTGAGTCACTCGATGACAAGTCATTGAGGCATTTAGAAACTGATTTTGAATTCTAACAAGTGACACTGTTTTGCCTCCTCTAACTGAAAGATGTGCCTTTATTGAACCTAGAATTCAAACACCGTCTGCGACCGTCTGCCTCCATTTAAAGACAGCCTACACAGGGAAATATACTGTTGTGTTCTACTTTCTGGCTTGCAGGAGAGACCTGAAGGACTCTTGAGTTGTTTCCTTTCTCTTCTTGAAAGTCCTGCTTTTGTTATTCCCAGCCCTACCCTCACCTCCTCAGTCTTTCTAAAGGAAATCTACACATTTAAATACTTCCAGATATCTCCTCACCAAAACTACCTGCTTGATAGAGGAAGGCAATGCATGTAAAGCATCTTCCCCTATCCAGCCTTCATCCTCCTCCCAAGCCCTGAAGAAGATGCTTCTTACTGGGGTGGAGGAAAAAATATTTTACTTCCCTGCTGTTCATCTGTGTTTGCACAGTATCTTCAGGATCACAGAAATATGAGGATTCTGTTTCTCATCAGTCTTAGGAGTGGCCAGGGAAAGTAAAGATAGGCAGATGAATAAGGTTTCTGCAGAAAGACAAAAGAAAAAACAAACTAACAAACAAGGCTTTGAGAGGTATAAGCAGGAAATGCAAAGAGAAAAGAAACCAAACAAATGGGAAGAATACAAAAGTTAAGTTCAGTATGGTTGTCAGGGCTCCCAGAAATGGCAAGAGAGACACTAGTCTGACAGTGGAGGTTACAGCTGCATCAAGATAGTGTCAATCTAATTTTATACGCTTCAAAATCTGGTTTAGGAACATAACCAAGGTATTAAAGCAGGCCTGGAAAAGTACTTCTAGTCTCACTTTTCCAGAGTTTTTGGCACATCTAGAGGTGGTAGATGAGACTCCTGCTGCTTTTTTTGAATTTGGTACAATGTTTTCACTCATTCTCTCTGCTACCAACAGAGACAAAAATGCATAGAAGAATTTATAACATGCACAAACGTAAGAGACTGCAATTCTTCTCAGATACCTTATTATCAAGACACACAGGCTGATGCAACAACCAAGAAATTTGATGAGCCAGAAATTAAAATACAATATTTTTTTAATTAGATTAACATAACTGTGAGACAATACTTATCCCTCGTGCTGAAGTTCTCTCCTCATAACTTCTCTGACTTCCTTTAAGGTAAAGACTTCAGTGATTCTAGAGAATTAAGTTATAATTCTAGTAACTTACTGTTAAGATGTAGTAGATACTCTCACTTCCTCAGCCAAAATTAGGAACTGGAAGCTCAAACCAAAGCCTCTGTGTGCCTAAATCTCATTATTTAAGTCTTCAAGGCACATTTGGATCAAATTCTGTCATTTCTCCTCTACAGAGAGGAGTGGGAGAAGTCTTTTATATGACACATATTTTTGCATAGCTTTCACATCTCCAGAATCATGGAGCTTAACAGAAAACATCATACACCTTAACACACACCCACAACGTGCATACATTTTAACATAGAACCTTATCAATGACTTTGATAACCAGAGAGGGGATGGTGTGGATGAAGGGCTCTGTGGCATTATCACCATTCATTTCCAGGTCTCTCCTTTGAGTTCAGCTCCCAAAGCTTTTCTGTTATCATCTCTGATCTGCTGCAATAGCGGTGCCAGAGAAGCAACACTGAAACTGAATGCACATCTTATTCCAAAGCGGGACTGAAGATGAGCACAATGGCAGAGCAAAACAGGAATGTGAGTTATAAGCTGGTGGTTAACATATTGTGATTGAAGAGGAGAGTTAATGCTCCTGGGCAGTGTGGCAAGAAAATTCAAACTTCTGTGGCAAAAAGAAAGAGCAGTGATCACATCCACGAGAAGTGCCATCCACTTAACAATCATTCCAGGTTCTTTGTTTTATAGCTTAATCTTCCTCCAGCCTCCCTCTTGCATGAAAACTGAATATTCCTAAAGCAATTTCTCATTTCAGCAAGAATTGCTATGAGTCAAGTGGCTCAAACCTTCTCAAGCAAAGCCTTTATTAAAGATATTATTAAAAATAAAGAATCACAATAATCAGTAAAGCATAAAAAGTCACATTGGAAATCCAGCTTTAAGTCATTAAAGATTTCACAAGGCAATTAGATCTGTAGCCTGAAAAATCGCATTTATGTATTATGGAGGCTATATACTTATTTCTGAAGAATTAAGAAAAGTGTCAAATTTTTCCTTCAAGGAACAACATTCCTTTTCACACACTTTTCCTTCAGTTCCTGAGATTGAATCAAAGGGTCTTCCTCTCTGTGTGCAGTGTTTCGAAACAGACTTGTCTGATTCGCTAAAAATTGTCCAGTATATGAATATCTGCCTTTTAACTTTTGACCCTACCTACATTACTCCAATTATACACTAATTCGGATTAGTGTATATTCAAGTGTCTATTAGTATATTAGTGTCTATTCAAGCAACTTTTTAGGACATAGTGCTATGACTACATCTTCCAGTCTATCAAAAACAGCTTATTAAAAACAATGTTTTACTAAATAAAACACTGTCAAACTTGGGCTCTATTAAGAGTTAACATATTCTGTGTCTTAAGAAGTAAAAAGACATTAAAATTTGTCTTGAGTGAGGTATTCCTGGAAGGATAAGGACATGTATATTCTTCTATTTCCAGAAGAACTGCTAAATGTAATGGGACTTTTATAACTGAGTGTCTTATTAATTTTCATGAGCTAATCAATATTGGATTTTGAATCCTGATGTGTCCATTTGCTGCTAATCTCTCTGTGCTAGGCACTCCCTGGTCTTTGCAGCTGCTACCTGACAAATCTACCTCCTGTTGTGAAAGGACACCAGAGTTCAGACTCCAGTGACTGGTTTAATGAACAAGAAAAGCCAATGATACATTATGAGCCCAGCCCTTTTTTCCCTCCCTCACACACGCTGGCGTTAGAGAGCTCAGTAACAGCCTCAAACATGCACTGCACCTTACACAGAGGCCAGCACAGGGCCTTGGGGTGAATGACTCTAACAGCTTTACTAGGAGTCACAGAATTGGGAAAGGGCAGTTGGAATATTCCCTCCCGCTGAAGAAAATCAGCTTTTCCTTCATCCCAAATAAGTCTGAACTCTGGAGGCACAATAACTCCACATTCATGTGGAGCTGTGACTTCTAGCCTTTCCAAAGCATAGCTGAAATAAGACATTCTTGAAATACCTACTAGAGGCAAATCATCCTGGCACAATGCCTTCAAGTTGAACTTGGTGGTGAAACTGCATAATGTTCACTTACAGATAGCTGGGGAAATTAAATCGGAGTTTTACAAAAGGAATTACCTCTCCACTCTTTCTACAGAAGAGTGTGGGTTAAGTGGGCAAGCCACTCATAAGATAGGCAGAGAATGTGCACTTGAGATTATGTGGGCACAAACAATAATCTACCTTGGAATTTCTTTATGCTAAACAAATGACAAGGTATTTCACATCACACTATATGTAAAAGAAGAGAAAAAGCATCTGAAGCAAGTCCCTGGTTCAAATAAAAATATTTCTCACTCCAGCTCTTATTTCATGAATACGATATAAGCCCTGAGAAACAGGCTTCGTCTTGTAAGAGAAGCATCATCTAAAATACTTGTGTGCCACTACAGTCATTAAGAAAGCTGATACTTCAAAGCCCTACTGATGCTACGAGAAAGTAACTTAAAGTGATGCTGTGACACCTTAGCAAGCCAGTCTGTCAAACTGCATGCTAACCTTTTGTATTTGATTTTCCTTCTCTCTGGTGCCATCTGTAAAGTCATCCAGTGACATCAGCTGTAAAGCACAGACAGACATGCTGTAACCACACGGAGACAATGCCTTAAGGTAAATTTGGATGACCCCTCCATCCCAAAAACCACACAATATGAATAGCAATTGTTTTCCTTTTAGATTACAGGTGGACGAACTTTATGGAAAAGGAAATAAAAAAGGCATGAAACAAGGCATTCAGCCCACCTGCATGCAGCATGTACTCACCACTTGATTTCCTCATAGTCCCACAGCTACAAACCCCCTAGATCAAGGAATTGTTTGCACCTGGATGTTATATACTTCAAGGCAGTCACAATATATTATGTGCATATGGCAATTGAGATCACAAAGGGCTACTCTGTTAGAAATTATTTCTTTTCAGAAAGTACATTTATTTACTGCTTCTGCAGCCCTATGCTTTGCCTGATTTTCCCAAATTAGGACCTTTTCTCTATACCATTAACTTTTTTTCCTTCACCTGTTTTTAAACCTATGGTAAAAGGATGCCTGACTCACTATCACTTTACTTCACTGATTCTAGGCAGGAAGTAGGAAATAGAACGGCTTTAAGGCAGTTACACCAGCTTAGGAGTAAACTAAACTGGCTATATAGCAGGTCCAAAGAGTACAGATCACAAGAAGGAAAGGAGTCATGGAAGGGAAGTTACTGTTTAACCTGCTTCTCAGACTATATGCAAGAGATTGACAGCATACGAATGGAAGCTGGAACACTTGGATTGCCAGTACACAAACCAGAACTGAATACCTGGACTTTTTCTTCAAATTCCCCTGGAAATGCACTTATCAGATGGCTTTTTTTTTTTTGTTTCCTCTTCCCCCATCCCAACAAACAAGTGCTAAAAGGAAGTGAACTGGTGAAAGCTATGCTACTACAGTGCTGCTGCTGGTGGATTTGGGAGACAGAGACCAGGGTGACTACAAGAGGAATCAGCACTTTTAGAGTGCAACTCTCTGACCTATTTTAAAAACGCCTACTGGAAGACGATTCCAAGCACATCCTAAAAGGCTCTTTTTCTCTCTGCTGAACATACTGGGAGCCTGGGGAGACTAGTTCAGCTCTGAGCATCCATGTTTTCATCAAGCAAAACCCGTGAAGGGCTCTCAAACTGTGACACACATGTCACTCCCACATGCTGAAAAAGAGACAGACCAGGGTAGGACCCAAAGATTCCCATTCACAGCTCTGAGGATGTCCCTGAGGGATGGGACAAAAGTAAGCTTCCTCTCCTGCACAAATCCAGGAGCAGTCATCACCACTGGCAGCACTGTTACCCCTCACAACCATAACATCCACATCTACACGTGCTGTACACAGCTGCACCCAAGTGCAGGAATTTCAAACTCAAACTTCAGTTTCAGTAAAAACCTGATTAACACAAGCAGCATCAGGTACTTTTAACCTATTCGTTCCTAAAGAGCACCATGTGCCTTAAGCTCAGAAGGGAAGATCTGATCCCAGCGACTTATGTGCCACATCAATAAACATCTGCTGACAGTCCCAGTTCTGCTGCCACTAAAGGGAATGGGCCCAGCCACTCCCATCTCTGGGAAGAAGGGTGAAAAGCAGTTCCTCTTAGCTCAGAGCTGTGCAAGTTCATAAGAGTCACACACTAGACAGACTATTTTCTCCATAAGAGCACACCCTCAGCATCAAGCAGAACATACTGACATTCTCTCCAATTACTATACAGGCCAAGACATTGGGCTGAGAAAATTAGTTCACCTCCTTGCCAGGTATAGAAAAAGGCTCATTCACACAATACAGTTGTGGCACACAATATTCTTTTGCCTTCTCACAGAGGTGAAAAGTCAAAAAGAAGTATTCTTCTATCTGTCAAAGGGCTAATGATTGCCCAGGCTTTAAAGAAATATGACTTTTATTTTTAGTTGCCTGGTTTCAGTCTGTCTTGTACCTCCACACCAAGACTGGTCAGTTCCTTTAAAATTTATTTCCTTCTGATATCTGCTGTTGACAGGATGAACTATAAAACCAGAGCACTTTAAGGGTGAAGCTCCGGATCATTTCTGTATTTTGCTACAAAGAAAAGTCTGTTTCAGCTATAGGTGGTTCTGTACCCTTTTATGAATATATGGGAACTGGACCATAACAACTAGCTTTTGAAATTACAAAAAATTCCCCCACTGAGGAAGTGAGACAGGTGCACAAAGGGGTGAAAGAATGAAAGAACCAATACTGCAGCTCACTCTTAAGAAAAGACAAAACACTAGCTAGCAAACTAGATGAAATTTAATGCATTGGAGTCAAAGCTGATAGAAAAGGTGTCCCTCCACAGACCCAGAAAAGGATAATCAAACAGTTCTTTGACCTCTCAGGCAAAAAGAGCTAGCATCAGTTTTCAATCCAATGCAAGCAAGGCAGTCAAAAACCCAATAAACGAGCAATATATTTTCACTTACGGCAGTTATACTGGATTTGTTACATAATTCTTCCAACATCCCCATGGATGCACAGAAAAGTATGAACTAAAAGCTTCACTTTTCCCTATTCTTTTTTTCTGAGCAACATCCAGAGCCCATAATATTCCCTAAAACCAGTAAAAGCGTTCTTGCTGTCATGCTACAAGAGCATTTTCCTCTTCAATTTTATTTTTGGCTATAATTTTGAAATCAAAGAATGGTAGTTAGATCATCCCATTTAAAGAAGTTGCTTCCCCCCAACAGAAGGCTAAAAAAGGCTAAAAAAACACCCGGCTTATCAGTCTCCAGTTTTAGTCTCCAGCTTTGTTATACAGTACAGCCGACAACAAATTCTGTTCCGTGGCACAAGATGGGCAATCCAGAATTAAACATAATCAGTATTTAGACATACTTAAATTCCCACCATACCTTCTGTTCTCTGTGCAGAGATGAGTTTCATTTCTCTGACTTGTCCACAGAAAACACACCGGGAAATACCATTTCCAAGCATCCACTGGACACACACAAACTGGTCCACAAGGAGTTTTTCCAGACTTACCCTAAAAAGCTGAGAGCAAGATGAACACACCCACACTAAGAAACGTTAAAGCAGCAGACAGGAAGATGTTCCCTGCTTGGCCAAGTAATGTGCGCAACACCAGGAAACTCCAGGTATGGAGAAGGGGGAGGCAGTTCAGTGAAAGGCATCCGTGAGCCACTGTACAAAGAGTAATTGCAAGCAAAGAAAACAAACATTCTTCCGTCTGTGTCCGACACAGCCATTACACCCAACTACAATACCTGCTTTCACTTTGAAAATGAAAAGCTTGGCTCACTAAACAGCTTTTACGGTTGTTCTTACACACATACACACATATATATATCGTACTTAATTACTGCGTAAAGTAAACGCCTTACAGCCGGTAACAGGTCCCAAGAAAAGAGCCAGGTTTTGACACCTATATATAAACCTTGCTGCTGAAGAAAAAACTCCTGGAGGCGATGTCGGAATAAGGCTCAAGTGACGCTCAGCAGGAGCAGATGCACCGTGACACACATACGGACGGAGCCAGCTATTCCCAACAATCATGAATTTTAAGCCCTCTGGATAACAAAAGCAGCAAGAACAGGGATTGCAGGCATGCAAGAGCTGTGGATTGAGGCATTTACATGCACAATGGAAGACAGAAGCGCTACTGCCCCTGAGGACTCGTCCTGCTGGTGCTGCCTCTCCTTCGGGCTCCCAGGAGCATTCAGGAGCACGCAGAGGTGCCACCCATCTCCGGTGTCCCTTCACTGCCACCCACTCCCCTGGCAGAAGCCCCCGCTTTGAAGGAGGCTGGACTACAGACCTCCTGAGGTCCCTACCAATCTGAATGATCCCACGATCCTAAGTTCAGCTTCGCTTTTAAGTACTTTACTAGCAAAAAGCCACGGTTCCGTACACACACGCGCGGGCGGAGGGGTTAAAAGCCAAGCTCCCACCTCTCCATCCCTCCGCACCACACACAAAGCCCGCGGCTTCATCACCTCATCGCCCAGCGTGGGTCCAGCTCCTCAACTCTTTGTGTTTGCCCGAAGCGCCCGCCCCTCCAGTCGGAACCTGGACAGGGGTGCTCGGAAGAAACTCTGAGCTGAGCCCCGGTTCCCACCCCAACCTCTGCCCCGGGACCCCAAGCATGCGGCCCCGAACGGCTCCCCGCCTACAAAGCCCGAGGGCTGAGGACAACTCCCTTTGTCAAATGAACGAGCCGGGGGGGCAGGACGGGGAGAGACAGGGCGGGGAAGGCAGGAGGTGGAAGGAAGGCTCGGTACCTCTCTCCTAAAAGAAAATAAAAAAAAAAGAAGGGCGAGCGGGAGGAGGAAAACGAGGGAACCCGGCCGCTCAACCCCTGCGCAAACTTCCCGGTTACCAAACAAGCGAGGAAACCCCCTTCCCCGGCGCGGTGGGACTCACCTTCCGCCCGCCGCAAGGTGCTGCCCGGCTCTCCCCCGGCTCC
>WEIV01023040.1:219774-247666 GCA_013390005.1 Calyptomena viridis
GGTGGAAAGTTTTTTTGAGGGAGAGGGGTGGTACCTTCCCGGTGCAGCAGATCGGGACTCCCTCGGTGTTTCGCCTCGGTGCCGCCTCGGGCAGTGGCGGGCTGTGCTCCAGCCGTGCTGCGGCTGCAGGCGGCTGCTCGGAGCCCCGCAGCTCCGCAGGGCAGAGGGCGGGAGCGGCGCTGGCCTGGGACGTGGAAGTCTCTGCTGATCACGCCATCGGCGGAGCTGCCACGCGGGGAGTGGATCGCCGGCAATTACACCCTTGGCGAGCAGCGCTGCAATGACTTTATTTCTTTTCCTCGTATCGCGCTGTGCTATCGCGGAGCCGGCTCCATTGTGCTGAGGACTGTGTGCGTGCAGATCCAAAAAAGGCAAGAATAAAATGGGCTCTGCCTTGCCGCTGTGTTGCACAAGCCGAGGCGTCTATACCTTATATTGCCGGGATCCGGGTGTTCCCTCTCCCCGTGATCTAAAGCTTGCTGGAAACTTGTCATTCCAGTTAACAGGAGTTTTCGGCTCAGCTCTTGTGCTCTGCCGAGAGAGGAAAAGAGGAGGGATTTCACTGCACTACAGCTGCACCGCTCTCGAGAACAGAGCACAGGCGTGGTGAGCTTGTGCTCCTGCAACGTACAAAAGTGAAATGTTAAGTGAATCAGGTAGATACAGGCAAAAGAGCGACAAAATACAGGTCACCACCCCAGACCTGCCTTTTGTACCGAGACAGCATGCCCCTGTATATTGTGACAGATTAAGACAGCGCAGTCTTATGCACAATCTTGGCCTTCCCCCTTGTACCAACATTTATTAATTGCCGTGATAAGTTTGTTCGAGAGCTAAATCAGCAGAAAATTAACATCGCAAAAGTAAACAAACGGAGGAAGGGAGAATGCAAGTCTGGGACTGAGAGTGGAACTGCCACAGAGCTGATTTCAATCAGCTGAACCTGCTGTGGACTTGCACGCTTGAAACCACTTTCCTCTATTGGATACATTTAAAATTTTATTCAAATTCACACACACACGCATGGGCTTCCCCAAGCACCATCTGGCTGCAGTCTGTCCTATGGTTGCAACATGAAGGTGTTTATGTCAGTCCAGGGTCGTATATCAGTCGCTTCACTTCAAAGACAGTCACAGGATCAGCCTGTGTCAAGAATCCCACAGTTACATGGGAGCTTACAGGATTACTGCTAGGGGGGAACTAGAAAAACCATGCAGCTCAGCTTGAACGCCAGATCCATAAAGGGGGTACCGTCAAAGCTGGAGTTAAAACCCAACACTTACCCTTCAGCCCTGAACTGAGACCTGAAGAGTAACCTCCTTTCATACCACACTTAAAATCCCAAAGCCTTTTCAGAAATAAACCCTGGTAATTTTAAAAAACAAATTTTGAAGCCAGGCAAGAAACCAGTCCAAAATACTCACAAGCATACCTTGTTTGGCAAGTTATTTTGCCAAATACATCCATTCAACCACATGGAGAATGGACTAGTAATGTAATTGCAGTGGTTGACCTAAGGCCTGGTGCATATACACTTGGTGTACTGCACTCTACTCAGCCTTAGTGAGGCCACATCTGGAGGACTGTGTCCAGTTTTGGACTCCTCAATACAAGAGATACATGGAGCTCCTGGAGCAAGTCCACACAGAGCTACAAAGATGATTAAAGGACTGGAGCATCTCTCTTAGGAGGAAAAGCTGAAGTAGCTTCAACCTCAAGAAGAGATGACCTGAAAAGGGATTTTGTCAATGTCTGTAAGTATCTGAAGGGAGGGTGTCAAGAAGATAGAGCCAGGCTCTTCTCAGTGGTGCCAAGCAACTGGACAAGGAAAAGTGAGCAGAAAATGATGCACAGGAATATGAATTATGCACTTGAATATGAAAACTGATGCACAGGAAGTTTCACCTGAATATCAGGAAGAACTTCTTTACTGTGCAGGTGACCACGCGCTGGAACACGTTGCCCAGAGAGGTTGTGAAGTCTCCCTCAGTGGAGATATTTAAGAACCATTGGCAATTCTGTGCAATGTGCTTGAGGATGACTCTGCTTGGGCAGGCATGTTGAAACAGATGACCCACTGTGATCCTTACCCATTCTGGATTCTGTGAGGCCCTGGTCTAGCTGTATCCATATAAAGGTACTTAAAGCAGCATGAAATAACCAGATTTTCAAGCCACTTGAAACTGAGAAAGGACAATCAATACACAGGTTGACACAGTTCAGAAATTCTTTCAATTAAGCCTTTCACTACGAAGGGATTTCACCAAAACTTTCAGAAGTGTTTTCTTACATTTTGCTGGTATCTTATTCTGCAACAATGTGGAATCCTAAAGACATATCCTGAAGGGATATTCTGAGATTATGATACTTACAGTTTTCCAAATTTACCCAAATTTTGAGACTCCTTTGTCTGAAACAGTTGCTGGATATTTCAGAGGGAGTTCCCAAGCAAAAGTAGGAAGATGTCCATGAACAGCATAAGAATGGGATATAAAGCTACCACTGTAGACCAGAATTTGGTACTTGAGAAAGGAATGAGTGAAATGTAAATAATTTTATTTGCATTTTTAAGCACTCAGAGCAAAGTGTTCAGGGTATTTTCAGGGAAAAGATCCATCTTGCTTTGTACTCAAGTTAAAGTCAGATGGCCCTTTTCAATTATGGGTGAAAAGGGGGATTTCTTACACCTCAGAAGTGTCTCCTCTGTTCTGTGGGAAGAAGCCTGGCACCAGGCTCCAGCCTCAAAGACCAACCCTATTGAACAATCAATTTTACAGTGATCATGTAAGAACTGCACTTTCCTCTCCTTCAGATGCACAGCAGAAAGAGCAGTACAGCTGCCATAGGGCATAGCCTGATGATTTCTTCTTTGTTGGCAGCTCCAGTATCAATAGTTCCTACTCTGCTGTGTATCTCTGTTCCTGAGCTGTTCCCTGCACTGTGCCAGCACAGCTATTTGTGCAGCTATGTGATGGAAGGGATCAAGGAACTGGTCCACATAAGATTTTTTCCTGGGTGTTTTTCAGCCAGATGAAATCCGCAAATATCTTGACAATGCAGAGGAAACACAAGCACACGTGTTATCACGAGCTAAAACTTAGCTGAAGGACAGTAACTTGTTAGGATGTACCAACTTAGTCATCTGCAATAACCTGTCCACTCCTTTATCTATTCTAGCAAATAGAGACAAACTGGCTGCAGCCTACAAGGAAGAAACAAAAATTCATGAATGACTTGAAAACTAATAATAAGCCTCTGAATCCTAGTAGTCAGGAAAGGAAAGAGACAAAAAGAAAAAAGGAATCCTAGTAGTCAGGAAAGGAATGAGACAAAAAGAAAAAAGGAGTCCTACAGTTATAAAATATACAATTACAAAGTTCCTCAGCCAAAGATCTCACTGCAAAGATGCAGAAACAGCAAGCACCAGCAAGCAAAATTGAAGGTGGTGGTGGGTCAGCATACTACTGCCTGGAGGTTTCTCACCCAGTAAATCAGAAGTCAGTCCAGCAAAGTAATGTTGTTATAGTGGTGTGAAGTGATGGAGAAGACAGACCATGATTCATCACTGCCCTACATATCATATAAGCTTTTACAGCTCTGCAAAATGTATGTAAAACACTTCCAGATCACAACTATCTCTTTTTCATTTTGTCCAGATACTACAACAGACTAAAGCAGCGAGGAATGTGTTTCTGAACACAAATCTCTGATGCACAAATGTTTTTGCTAAACAAACATACAAAAGCACGTCAGCAACAATCTTTCATTTCCTCAGTAAGTTTTAGGATGTTCTAGTGCCGGAAAAGCAAAGTTAAAAATAACAAAAGGACCAGAACACCTGACTAGTGGAGAGCAGCATCTGGTTCCTATATTACATATCCTGATGTTAGATGGGGTGTAATGCTCATCACAACAGAAGTTAAAATCCATTCCAAATTGTATATAAGTAGCACATTACATCTGATGTGTATTTAACATGCACATGCACCTCCTACCATCCTGGCAAAAGGTTTGCTAAGATTTCTCTGCCTAGAATGAATTCAAGTACAGAAGTAGGAACTAGGGTCACCATTTTAGCAAAGCTGGCTCTGGGTTGCATTTGTCTGATCGTAGCACTGAAGTCAAAAATATAGCTCATGCATTACCATTTCTCAGTATTTTGCTATATGTGGTTGTTTCACTCTGGATAAATGGTTAGAATGTCATACTCATACTGTACGTGTTCCCACTTGCCACTTAGTCCTCCATTTCTGTACTGAGAGGCTCACAGTGAATGGCCAGGATCTGTCTGGCACAGTTACAACAGTTATTACAACCTGGTACATTTTTTGATGCTTAAATCTGAAACAATTCAGGTTCTTCTTAAGGGTTACTTTCATGTTGGTTAAGTTACCTCATAGCTGATTGAAAACTCAGAGGAACTTTCCTGCCATTCCAATTTTAAAGCATCTCTCACCGCTTCACTGAAGTCCTGGAATCTTGCAAAACCTCTGGTGATGAATACACTTTTACATTCCAGATCTCCTTTAGCCAGGAAATTGCACAGAGGCAGCTAAGAGCTTTGGTGAGCAGTCAGCAGGGAGAATACTAGGGAAGCCACAAATGACTATTTGATTCTGGAAGCCTTGTGTATCTCTGGAAGTCATAAAATACAGATGGGCAATGGCTTAACAGTGAGGTCAGTCTTTGATTCATTAGCTAACAGCTGAATTTAAACACATATATCTGAGTTTTGAGGCATGCTGCTAATCCAAGCTTAAAAACATGGAGGGAGTTTTACCCTGTACTGTGAATTTCTTTGGAGCTGTATAGGATCCTGGTTTTGGCTTAAATTTTGTATGTGTTCTCGATTATCTAAATAGTTAATTTTTTAAAAAAAATCTGACTAGCCACTGGTAATCTTAGGTAAAAAACAAATTTGAATGCCATAAGCTCTTTTTTGTGGTTGAGGGTATATGCTTCAAACACATTATGTCAGTCACTGGAGCTTTGCAAATTCCAGGGGCTGACCATTTGTATGTTAATCCTACATTGTGCAAGAATCTGTGGAAATGAGTGCCATAACAGAGAAGTCTGTTTTCAGATATTAAAAGTAGTATTGACATGCTCCAAAAGCAGGAACTAGACTCCGAATTTCCTCTTTAAATCTCCAACTGCCGTTGTAGCTATAGTTGTAGCTATGCTTCCCTGCATCAGAACTTCCCTCTGCCAACAGTCCAAAAAGCCCCTATCCATCCTTGCCTCTATTCTTCTCCAGCTGTTTCTGAAACATCTAGTCCTACTTCCTCTCCTTTCCCCCTCCTTCCACCCCCAATTATGTAATAATTCACCTCACTTTTGAAAGCCCCTTCCCTCCCTGACTCAGCCAGCCAGCCTAAGGTGAGGATACGAGTATGGTTTAGAAACACTGCGTTAGTGATCAGTGTTCCATCCCGACTGGAAATCATAGAATCCTAGGAAGGTTTAGACTGGACCTTAAAGGTCATCTTGTTCCAACTCTCTGCCATGGACAGGGACACCTTCTATTAAACCAAGTTGTTCAAAGCCCCATACAACCTGACTTTGAACACTTCCAGGGATGGGGCAGCCACAGTTTCTCTGAGCAACCCGTTCCAGTGCCTCACCACTCTCATAGTGAAGCATCGTGACAGCAACTCTGCTTTACAAAACACAGGCAGCTGCAGAAAAAGAACGAGGCACCCAGGGAGAGCAAGGGGCACTGCTGGGAGGTGTGGGGGAAGGGGGAGGTTGTAAATACTGCTTATTCACTTGGGCCTTTGGAGCATGAAGGAATTGCTGACAGTGAAGGAAGTGTGGAAAGTAGCATAGTAACGGCAGACAAACATCTCAAGCACATGCAAGTCTGTCTCCCAACTGGCAAAATACCTGCAGAAGTCACAGAACTGTCTATGGTTGCTGGCTCTTGTTCAGCCACCAGTAAAAGTAAGTGTCCTGGCTTGCAACATTGTGTGACAGCCTTCTTAGAACTGTTTGGGTGACTGTCCTGGCCTCAGGACTGAACAGGTTCTCTGGGCTGTCTCCTCAATACAGAGAATTCAGAAAAACATAACTCAACATTGCTCGAAATGTAAATTTGCTGCCTAGAACTTTTCCCAACAGACAAGTCTGTGACAGGCTTTCCTTCCAGGATTCAGCTTACAGAGTTGCAATGGTTTTATAACAAACACTCGGAATCACTTTTACATTTATGTTATTGTGTTTTACTATAGATCTATGATGAGATAAATCCTCCTCTGTGAGCATGTGGAATAACACAGAAATGGATTTGCACATAACTTGAGCTCAACAATTTCTGCTAAACCAGCAAGAAAACCAGAATAACACTTCTGAAAGTGAAATTAATCCAAATCATTATTTAGCTATAACATCAAGGGAAGATGAGTCTGGAACTGTGAAAAAACAAGACTGCAGTAAGACTTACTTTTCATTAGGGACTCCCCAAGTTTAACGGTCTATCTTATAAAGAAAATAATAATAAAAATAATTTTAAAATCAATTAGCTTTTCCTTTCTTTATTGATTTTTTTAAAGTATGCCTCTGGAGAGCTTCCACTTCCAGTGTCAGGGCTTAAAAACACAGCTAAGTAATGCTAGAGACAGTCTGAATGAGACATCAGACAGGGACTCCTAATCCAGGGCTATTTATTACTCAAAACCTAACAAAAGCAGCTCATTTTTTTTTACACAGAAAGTCTTACTTGCATGGGAGGACACTGTAAACAGAGGAGAGTGAGCCTGAAAGAGATTGTAACAGTGTAATGGTACAACAAAATTGGATTCTTCTGCTGGTTTTGCTGAGCTTATTCAAACTGAATGACTCTGAGGACCTGATCCTGTTCTGACTGAAGCCAGTGAGAGATTTGCCACACATTTCAGACAGAACAAAACCAGCCCTTCAGTCACAGCACCTCTGCCAGATTTTGTTTCACACCCTGCCAAAATGTCATGGCTTGAATCACTTCAGTAGCTTGAGCCATTTAAAACTGGACTGAACAAAACCCTGGAGAATAAACTGCAGAGAGAAATCTTCCTCTGTTCTTTCCCTTATCTCTGCTCTTCTGCCTCACTGGCTTACATGAATAGCAACCAAAAACTGCAGAGCACTGACAGACATGGGGTCTCTGGGCATTTCAGACATTTCACAAGCAAGCTGTGAAAATATGAAACCACTATCCTTCATTTCTACCTATTTGCATTGTGCCCGAGTGGGACTAAGGAGATCGTAACAAAAAGATTATGGAGTAGTTGGTTTCAAATGTTTTGAAAAAACTACATTGAATTTGAGAGATTTCATGGGAGCTTCAAACATCAGTGCAGTTAAATTCTATTAAAGCGTAAAGTAAAGGTCTTCAGCAACATAATCTGAGCTGACCTGGAGCAGACAAAATATCATAAAAACAAAAAGCTGGAGAGATGGAGCACCTATTTTGCGGGGTAAAGAGCAGCTTTGATAGTTAACCCAACAGAGGGAGCTATACAAGTTCAGGGGCAATTTGTCTGAGGACAGTGACACTGGTAATTGAATTATACTGGTTGGTCACACTATAACCAAAGTTGCACTGGAGATATAGATCACAACAAGCCTGCCAGGAGAGCTGGCCCTGCAGAATTCCTTTGATATGATGTACATCTCAGTGCTGTCCAAATCGCTGATGAGTCACGGATTGTTCTGCAGGACACGGGAAATCTTAATAAATTAGTTTTATTGCACAATCCTTTCCAATTGCTTCCTTGTATATACCTGCAGGAACCACTGAATAACAATATACAACATTGAGCTTTTTCACTGGCCGCTTTAGCATACCACATAGATCTTCCAAAAGTGCCAGGATAAAACTCAGGTTTCTGGAACACACCATCCTCTTACTTTACATTCCTGTACAGCTGCCTCTGAAATCAGAGGAATGTCAAGTTGCACTGGCTGTAACTGGCCATAATACCTCTGATGAGGTTTCTATCCTGAATCCCACCATCTTGTCTCAGTTTGTTAACTAACAGTTTTAGGGCTAGCTATTTTGCTTTTCTTTTTGCCACATTTTCTGGGATATGTAGAGATTCTTATCGAATTATTACATTCTTACCAAGTAATTAACTACATCAGCATAAATTAATCACCAAACCATCCTATGAGCTGTATCTCAGAGGGGGAAAATGAGTTAAGAGCTCAACCTGTAGCCTCAGGCTGTGCAGCAAAACTACTGTAATAATGCCTTTTGAATTCAGGAGTTCCTACCTCCCAGTTCTGCTCTCAGACTAGATCAATCCTTTAAGCTGCCTTTGAATGCTTCCAATTGCAGCAAATGTAAACTTCATGGAAGAGACCTGGCTCTGCAGTCATACAGAGAACTAATCTCCAGCAGGCAGGTGAACTATAGGGAAGAAACATTTAATATTGCCATTTGCATCAGATTGGCAGTATCTGTCCAAAGGTTGTGTGATAGCAGAGAGCAGCCCTGCAGAAAAACATGATGCTGAGACTTATTCTCTGTTGACAGTGGCCTTTATCCCACTCAGAGAGGAAGGTGTAAATGGCTGTATAGAGCAAAAGGGCCTAGAGGTCCAAGGTAAATAATTTTCAAAAAGCGGTGCAGAAAATGAGTCAACTGCTTATGTATGAGGACTGTGTTTGAAACAGGGTGGGAAAGCTACTTGCTGATGGGGATCTGGGTCTGGGAACAGTTAAGTTCCATGGTGGACAATGCTCTCTTGTGAAATCTGTGTATTGAGGGTTTCTTATTTTTGCCTGTATGCCTAGATTTCTGGGAAGAGCACATTTAATAGAACCGTATTCAAGAAGACCATGCTGAAGTAATTGTTTTTCCCCTTTAATTTTTAAGTGGTTACAAAACAATGAAGCTCTCAGTTCTTTACACTTCACAGGGGAGAATGTACAAAGAGCTGCTTAATCTCTTTCAGTTCAGCTCTTTTATTCTCATGGGTATCCAGTTGCAAGGTATCTGTATCAGTCCCTGAATTTTCAGCCGTGCATCAAACTGTTAGCTCTTGTTTTAACATGCTGTTTCGGGACCAACCGTGTTTCAGCATGAGCATATGAGGGCTGCTATGCCTAAATCCATTTGACGTTGGCAGAGGAGCAGTATCACAAATCCAGCAGTACCCATTCTGATGATGAAATGCCAAGTAAGCACTTTTACAATGCTGGGCTAATCTTAACGCTGATGCTTGCGATCTAGAAGGAAGCAAGCTGTACAACTAAAGTAGGCATGTCACCAAGGAAGATTTGAATGCTTCCTGATTGGTTTTCCAAATAATTATTTCATTTGCTTCTAAGAGTCTAGCTTGCAATTCAAGTATTATATGGTTTTCTTCATTGCAAACTGCAATTAAGGAATCAGATGGCAAACCATACCACAAGATCAGCTAGGAAAGAATGGTGAAACCAGACAATATTAGGGTTTCAAATTAATTTCCTCCCACTATTGCCAGGCAGTCTCAAATGCAAAGTGGAAAAAAGGAACATAAATATATTTATAGTTAACGTAATAAATTAACACCTGTATGCTATATTAATATGTGAAATTTGCTAAATTAAGATGCTAAGTTTGGCTCAGTCACTTAGCAACAGCTGCATCAGTTTAAGACGTTTCCATTCTGCAGCTGTTAGCTGTCACCTCAGACTGGAGCTCCCATAGAACCATGGAATGGTTTGGGTTGAAGTCCCTGTAAGATCATCTAGTTCCAACCCCCCTACTATGGGCAGGAACACTTTCCTCTAGACCAGGTTGTTCAGGGCCCCATCCAGCCTGGCCTTGAACATTTCCAAGGATGGAGCAGCCACAGCTGGTACCTCACCACTCTCACAGGGAAGAGTTTCTTCCTAACATCTAATCTAAATGTACCCTCTGTCAGTTTAAAGCCACAAAAAAACCTTTCCAGCTCTCTTGGAGCCCCTTCAGGTACTGAAAGTTGCCTCTTTAGAGGACTGGAAGGTCTACTCAGAGCCTTCTCGAGGCTGAACATCCCCAGCTCTCTCAGCCTGTTTCCATAGCAGAGGTGCTACAACCCTCTGATAATTTTTGTGGTACTACTCTGGACTCGGTCCAACAGGTCCATGTCTGGTTTTGTTCTGAGGACCCCAGTGCTGGATGCAGCACTCCAGGTGGGGTCTCACAAGACCAGAGTAGAGGGGCAGAATCACCTCCCTCAACCTGCTGGCCACGTTGCTTTTGATGTGGCCCATGACATGATTGGCTTTTCAGGCTGTGAGGACACATTGCTGGCTCATGTCCAGCCTCTCATCCACATTCCCCACAAGTCCTTCTTCACGGGGCTGCTCTCAATCCGTTCATCCCCAGTCTGTATTGATATCAGGAGTTGCCCTGATCCATGTGCAGCACTTTGCACTTGGCCTTGTTGAACCTCATGAATTTTCCACAGGCCCACTCCTCAAGCTTTTCCAGGTCCCTTTGAATAGCATTACATCTTTCAGGCATGTCAGTTGCACCACACAGCTTTGTGTCATCTGCAAACTTGCTGAGGGTGCACTTGATCCCTCCAGCAATTCAGCAGAAGGAAATGTGTGACTGCATTTTGCCTGCTCCTCTCCAATGCATCTGTCTTAACTCAGATGCATCTTTATCAACTATCTAGTAGTTTGGATTTGTTGTCAGGTTTTGCCTCAGTACCTGTTTGTTCTGACAGCTGTAATGTGAAGCAATAGCCCACACCAGAGGGGCAGAACAAGCAGTCACATCTTAAACTGCCATAGCAATATTCACCAGAGTGTACCCAGCAATGCCTGAAGTGAAGATTAAAGTAGAATTGAGAGTAATCATGGAAGTGTCCAAGGAAATAAGGACAAAAAAAATCTACAGGAATTTTATCACAGAGCAACAAACTATATAGAAATTACTATGCCAAAAAGAAGGAGCCAGAGGTTTAGCACATGCCTCAGGGGAAAGGGAGATCTAGTCTTGGTCCAAGCTCTCTTGACTACTTAACTGCAATGCTGCAGTTATTTATTTACTTGTTTCCAGATGAAGGTGGCTGTGAGTGCTGTGATGTGTGTTCAGGTCAGTGCTGTTCCCTGGGAGGCAGGTGTGCCTGGAGCACAGCCTCCAGACCACAACCCTCAGTGGATGCAGACAAAGAAATGCCTACTCTGGGGATGCCTGGTAGAATTAAGAACATTACAGGAGCTGAACTGCTTGCCAAGAAAAATTCAGAGGGCAAGAAACTTTGCCAGCCAGAAAGAAATCACTTGGGCTGGTGATTTTGAAGGCCATGCTTGTGAACCTAAACACCTGAACTCCAATAGGACAATGCTCAAAAATTAATACTTTGATCCTTAGATATTCCTGCTGGAGTACACCACTGGAATAAACAAATTTAATAAGTTACAGTCACAGAAAAGTAATCTCTGTGGGATGGCGCTCACATGTTCTTGTTCAAGTGGATCAAAGAAATTTCTCTCTAGGAGCTGCAGCATCTCCAGCTTCACTGAATGCCCTCAGGCAGGACATAGTGGTGTATGTGGGACAGTGGGGACAGACAGTCTGCCAGGGGTCACTGTTGGCTATTCATCAGGCTGGAACTCCCTCAAGCACAGTGATGTTTTCTCCTGTGCTGTCATTTGGCAAGAAGAACTTTACAAAATCCATAAGAATAGCATAGCAGCCTCTATTACAAAATTTAGGCTAGGGATGATGCCTTCATGCTTAGCCACAAAGAAACAGTTGGTATGCTGGAAGTGCTGCTTATTTTATTAATCATCCTAATGTCTCTCTTCATGAACAGAAAAAGACAGGAATCAGCCTTTCTGCTCTTAGTTTGTGTGTACCCTGCATAGTCACCAGGGATGCCACAATCTCTGGCTGATGCATTTCAGATTTAAAAACTAAGCAGATAAAACATGCATCCAACCTAGACCACACAGTCATTAAAACCCCATTAAATGCCCGTAAATTAAAATCATACGTGAACCACAGTGTCTTATACAGACCAAGATCAAGGCTTCTACTCAATGTTTTTATGAGTGTCCCCAATGGTAAGGCAATGGTTTGTTGGCACCACCATAACACTAATTGTGAGTAATAATTTCCAACCTAAATGATCCAATAATAGTTTGCCAAGCCTGAAATCACAGCTCCATCATGACACACACACACACATCCAAACCACCCACTAGTACTGAAAAAACCCAGGAGTTATTGCATTTATTTATTTATTTCCACTGAGAGCAGCACATCTTTGTGTACAAATGGAGGAAAACCATCCAACATTGCCGATACATGACTAACCTCTGTAACAAAAGACATCATAAATATACCCAGAAAAAAGACCTAATAAGCTGAGTGGGCCTGATCCTCCTCTGCTCAGTATCCTTCATAGTTGTTCATGCCAGGGAGCAGGATACCAGGAGTTCATCATCTCTCTTTGTAATCTCCGTTTTGTTCTGCACCATGTGTACATATAGAAATTAAAGCTGTTAAAAAAAATTATCTTCAGAGTATATGCTACTATATTCACACTGCTGGTAAGTCTGCTTAAGCTTTTGTTAGCCTAGGTAGGAACTACCTGTGGTTCCTTCCTTCTACAGAAGCTAAGTTTCCTTCAGCAGACAGTCTTCAGGCTTAATAAGTAATTGCAGAACAGAAGATTTGTGTGGAAACATGAAAAAGAAGTAAACAGGATGCTATTATTAAACAAATTCAGATCAGAGATTGCCAGTGGCTATATCTTTTCCTTGTTTTCTTTCCCAAACCCTGTAAGATAATGTGATGACTAAGATCACAAAACAACAGCAGGTTAAGGCCTACTTAATAAGGGAAAATAAATTTAAATACACAACCTTAAGTGCTTTTAAAAAATAAATCAGCTCAGCAAGCAACCCACGTCCTCAAAAACTATAAAGGAAGTGCTCAATTTCCAAAGTGTTTCTCCTCTCTAGCCTTCTAGGTCTGTCTTTTTTTAACAGCACAATTATTTGAAGATATTCAGGGTGCAGAAATGCAGCTGAAGTTACTGCTTTGCATGATGTGAGAAATGAGAGTTTTCCCTTTTAAGTCACTCTGCAAACCACTTCCCAAACAAGCTAATTGAGTCTCGATCTACTTCATAAAATACTAGAAAAAATGATCTTTTGTAGGCTTACAAACACTATATAGAACAGATTTTCCACTTGCCAGGGACTTACCAGCAGACCATGTGAAGCACAGCCTCTTCATAGCAATTTAGCATATCCAAATCACACAGGCCTCAAAAAACATGCACAACCTACACACAGTCCATGACAACACCCCGACATCTGCTAGTTGTCAACACAGACAGAGCTTGGCAAAACCAAGATACAGTTCTCCCCTTTTGCTGTTCACCTGGATGTTTTCCATGAGTTTTTCCTTCACAACCCATTAGTATGACACAGGTAACATGGCACAAAACAACCAGTTTAGTGGGCTCGCGGGAAACAATCATGCAAAATCCAAATAAGTAGGGAACTTTGATCTCGCCTGTTTAGGTCACCATTCGTGCTGTAATTCTCACTTTTGCCTGTTTGACTCAGTTTTCTTTGTGGCAACACACCAACTACTGCACTGAAGTCCTGAGAGATCCCATTTTCTTTGGCAATAATGAGTTACTTTACAAAATAAACTTGCACCCTTGTTGTGATACTATCTATTTTGGTTATCTCCTCTTACTTTTTATCTGACCTCCACTTGCCTCTAAACTTTTCAGATTTGCTGTAAAGCCTCCACTTTCATCAAGGCCAAGATTAGTGGTCCTGAGAGGCTTACTGGCTAAGCTGCAGTTTGCTGGTTGTTCTGCAGGATGGCCAACAAAGAACTAGCACACTTGAGACTTCTACTTCACAGAGATTTGGGTTTTCTTTAAAGCAATCTGCCTTTTTGCTTGCAATGCAATCCCAAATAAAGCATTATATAGCAGTGAAGTCATAATGTCAAAGTGTTACTTACACTTGGATTGCAAGAGAACAGTTTTGCTAGCTATGCCCACTATTTTTGTTTGCTGTGGTGTCACCTTCTGTGGCAGAGGGGATGTCATTAGGAACATCCACTAGCACTTCTCCCTTATATAACAAAGTAATTGTTTAAAGTGTGATCACTGGTACTTACTGCAGATCTAAAGAAGGCAGCTGATGAAAACAAAGTTTGTCTGAGCATTTGAGATGACTTTTCTTGTTATTTCAATTGGAATGGAAAGTTTTGATCCTGCAGTTCATCTGAGACAAATATTCCTGTCAGTCACAGGTTTGCCACACGCATTAGACCAGACTCATTACAGGTGTAAGTCTACAGACTTCCATGCAAGCAGAACACAACAAATTTAGCCTATTGTTACCTTTTTTTCCTTTTCACAAAATCTTTTATCCAGGCTTCTAGGATACTGCAGAAACTTAAGTGTGTCACAGAACCTCCCTGCATTAAACATACCAAATAAGTTCAAAGAAAAAGGGTGAGACACATCTGGCAAAGAATGTACTGACTTCCAAGATCTGCACCTGGAGACCTGAAGAAAGCTGGAGCAGAACGATGGCTAGCATCCATGGGGAGTGAGCTCCTCAGACAAGTTCCCTGACCTGAGAAAGCCCTATTCTCCCATCTCAGCCAGCAGGGACTGCTGGATGAAGAACAAGATAGACAGACCATCCCTGACCGCCTGCCTGCCTGAGGTGATGAGTTACAGTCATTGAAGTGTTTTCAGGGAAGACGATTTTAGCTGGTTCATGTGTTACAAAACCAAGCACCTCACCTAATAATGTAAGAAAGGCATAGAAGCCAGAAACTTTCACAGTCACTACTTCATGCCCAAATCACTTTGAGCTCTGTGGGAAGAAGAATGGATGTCTTCACAACCACAAGCATTTACAACAAAACAAAATGATAATCTCTATTGTCTGTTAACAACACTCAGCCTGCAACATCCAGCTGGGGAGTTCTGACATGCACCAGCAAGGTTTAAGGATTTCGGAAGTTTTATATTACAAATTATTACTAACCATCTTTATCAGCACAGAATTTAGAGTCCTAAGGTGATAACAAAGGATAGTAGAAATTGCACAAAGATTTCTGAAGAGCAATGGTCTAAATATGCAAGTCAGGGACTACACACTACTATTCATGTTTCCAGACAAAGTCCATCCATCACAGCTTTTCAAATGTAAGTCAGTGGTAACTGAAGAATCTGGGCTTCTGACAGCTATTCTGTGTTGTGATTGCAAAGCTTTAGAATCCTTGCCTAGGGCTTCCAATCTCTACCTCTATACAAACAAAACACAATGTTAATTAAACACACAAAAAGGAGACTAAAAAGAACACTAATGAAATTTGCAAATCTAAGCATTTGAAGGCTGCAAAATGCCAAAGTGAAACGTCAGCTGCATTACCTTAATTATTGCCTTTTGCATGTATACCTTAAAATGGATTTTAATTATCTGAGTTGGTGATGTTTTTCCACAGATCTCTGCTTCCTCATTTGGTTCACAAAAAGAACAACACTCACTCAGGAGGAGGTTGATGTCATTTGTCTCCATGCACCAAGTTTATGTAACCTGAGTCTTGAGTAAACTGGGTCTCCTTTTGAAATACTGATCTTACCATGATGAACATTAAACCATAATTTAGATATCTCATGGGTATGTCAGTAATCCACCTTTTAAAGCAACAGCAGCTCAATTTGTTTTTTCCTTCTAATTTCATGTGTGTTCCAAAGCCATATACACTGTAAACTGGCCAAACCTGAAGATAGAAAATATTACTTTATTCTATAGTTTTCTGTGATTTTCATCATAATACAACCTATTTCTTTCTTATTTTTATAATATCCTGGATGATGGAGGAGTAATCTATCCAGTCTGATAGGGAACACCTCTTGCTCAGCCTCAGCTTCTTGCTTTCTGCACATCCGTCATTTCTGTTTTGTTCGTCCAATACATTTGTCCCCACGCACACCAGACTGTTTAGGTAATTCTTTCTCTACTCTCCCACAGCCAATTCAACACCTTCATAAAGCCAGCCCTAGTTTCCTGTTTATGTCCGCTCTCTCCCATCATCTTCTCATCCAGTCTCTGTCATTCTCCCACCCACTGTTTTATTTTACTGTTGAAGTTCAACACATCTCCCCAGAACATAAGAAGTGAGATTCTTTGTGAAAGCCTTCTGGCTTGGCCAAATTTAGGTCAAGTTTCACAGGCACAAGAGGCACAGTCCTGACACATAGTCCATTCTCTTGCCAAACAAAAACAAACAAGCAAACAACAACAACAAAAAAAACCTAGAACAAACAAAACAACACAAAAAAATCCACAAAAGCATCGGAGCTTCTAAGATATTTTAACACTGAAAAACAAATTATTCTTCTCTTTTATATAGTGGGAAACAACTGGACAACTCTGTCTGAAATTTCAGGAGGACGTAGGGATGAGTCAGCCCGAGACAGACCCTTGGCTGAAAAACACTAGAGTTAATTAAAACTAAGTAGGTAGTGTCAAACAAAGGCCCCATTACAACTCATTAAAGGAAAATTATTATTTTTATTGAAATTTATGCTTTTTCATGGTCTGCATACAAGCTATGATCACTCTGGTAAGAGAGCCGTCACATTTCAGGAGAATTTTGCATTGTTATGGTCTACTGACTCTTGACATCAGTTCATTAGATTAATCTCAGATTGTAAACACTAAGAGAGGGAATTAGGTTTTCACATATGCTTACTGAATACCTCACCCAAGTGGATCCATGCAGATAATTATTATGCTGTGAATATTTTTAAGCATGTTTTGAATGCATTGCATCCTTTAGCATAAAAAAGGCTACATGTTGAATTTTTTTTTCTCCACACTCTCTTTTCATCAGAACCAGCAGGATTCAACTTCCATGTAGTATTAACAAGCTATTGATTCCTTATAAGTCTGTGTCTTGGAATTTTAAGCATTTGTTATTCTTGTTATTGGTGGTTTACCAGTTTGAGATTGTGGAATTGGTCTGGAGCGAGCACTTTTGCAAACCATGATGCAGAATTCTAACCAAGATTTCTTTTAAGCCCTAGCTCATAAAAAAGCCTCAGGTTCTGTCTTTTTAAGGTATGTCTACTTCTGCAAGAAAAATTACATCTTTCTCCCTTTGCTGACCTTCAGTTTTCGTTTTGCTCTGACATGCAAGTCAGTTTTCCCCTTTCCTATTTGGGTCCAATATCGTTTTTCAGAAGATCCTGCCAGGAGCAGACCGGGAGAGACATTGCATTACTGAGATCCTCTGTTTGATCCTCTACTCTTTCTGCAAATCTCCTGTCTTCTATCAGATTTTTTATCCTTAGTCCCCAGTACATGACTTTGTGATTTCTATTACTCCAGTCCTCAAGGTTATGCAGTATTTCTTATGATATTCCAGTTCTTCTGTATTTTGATGTTGTCTTCCATTTTTATGTCATTGGTAAATTTAATTAGCAAATTCTGTCTTGCTTGAAAATTAGTCCTGAAAATATTGTTCATTTATTGTCTTCATATGTTTGTATTGTATTACTGGTCTCTTGACAAGTCTATAAACACATTTTTTCTTATTAGACCTAAGTGGTTATGTAAGTGGCACAGTTGTTACTGCTCCTGTCATTTTTTCTATCAATTTTAAAATTGCCATTTTTCAGGATTACTTGGCCCCTAGGCAGACTGGGAAATTGTGGTGACACTTTAGTTCAGTTCCTCAATGATATTCCAAACTAAAATGAAACGATTTCATCTATTAAGTTCAGAAGTGTTACCCACTGAGAAGAAAGACATCCATTCATGTTTCTCAGAATTATTTTTCCCAAAGATTTCTGAAAACTCGTTTCAGTCACATCCTGAATTGCTTTTTGAAATCCTGCAGGCTAGAAATCGGAGAAGGTGGGAGACATTGGGTGTTTATAATAAAAAGCTTTAATTCTGGGAAACTAGTGGCATCACAGAAAACTAGCAGTTGTCTTCAGTTATGTGCTGGCTGAATCTGACCCCAAACCAGTCTTTTTTTAAAGTCAACATGGAAGTTGAGGCTTCAGAGACTTTAATGTGGCACCTCTCAACAGACTAAAACTCATATAAAGGTAGAAACAGAATAATCGAGAATTGGCAGGCTTGACACAGAACTTGTTTCTAAGAACTCATGTCTCAGTGTTGTCCTAAAAGTTACCTCCTATTATCTCTCTTGAAGGATGATGTCTAACATCTCACTGAGGAAAAAAAAGACTCTTGATACTCAATGCCCTTACCTCACCCTCATGAAAACTTTCAAAGCTCCAGTTGATTCAGCTTGGGCCCAGCATGTCCACAGCAAATAGCAAACCCGCTGCTCACTTTTTAGGCCCAGAATACCCAAGCAGGAGCAGACGAAGGTAAAGAAAAACCAACAAAATAATACCCAGTCCCCTGAGCACAGACGGTGAGCTCTACATGCACAAACTCTGTTAACGCTTTCTGATATCACAGTTCTCAGATTTCACAGTAACTTGAAGTGGCTGGAGGAAGATCTGGCAGGGACAGGGGTGTTGATACTTTGATTTTGTGATTGTGATACAAACTTTGGAGTCAAGAGGCCTAGATGTTGATCCACGTAATCCACGGCTTACCTGTCATCTCAGACAAGGCATTTAACTATCTGTTGATTTACTACTCAGTAAAATCAGTAACATTTTACTGCTTCTTGTAACTGTGCTGTGAAACATGCTTTTTAATGTTCATGTAATATTCCAAAATAATTGTTATTTCTAACTAATTACATTAGAGTTAGAGATCCCATCTGTGATCTGATTGCATGCTACAGGGCAATGATGATCTATACACCCAACTGTTGACACTGCCAATTGACAAATAGAAGGCTGCAGACAGACAGATTGGGGATCAAAACAAGTCCACAACACATGATTATGCAATAAGGATTAGACTGCACCTCTCTTGACTAGCATGCATGCTTTGCTACCAGATTACCTCATCTCTCACAAATAAATTATGATTCCTATATAGAAAGGATCATCCATTCAACAACTTTTCTTATACTGGAAAAAATACATATATTAAAGTATAAAATATAAGCAAAAAAAAGACGTGATAATCCCCCAAAGAAAAGGTACTGTATATGCCTGAGTGAAATGAAAGAAACAGAGCTGTGTTAATAAAGCTTTAATTTTATTAAACTTTTGAAGCAATTATGTGAATGCAATGATAAATAGGCATGAGATGTCTCCTAGGGCTAGAAGCAACAACTTTACTAACATAAACTTCTGCCACAGGGACCTACTCACTCAAATTGATCTTTCTGTCTGACGCTGAAGTTTTCCTTTGCTTCAGCATCAAAAACAGACAGTGAACAAATGCACCTTATCAACAGGGATCCCAACAAAGATAAGCTTACAAGGTGCTCCCTCTGAAGGAAACCACAACAGACACTGGTAAGGTACAGCTCAAACTGAAGGTACAAACATAAAACCAGGCATAAATCAGTCACGTTCCTTTTCCACAGTTCCACAATTTTTCATTTGACACCAGATGTAGGCAACATCAGAGCCAGCTAAAAGTTGTGATTGTTCCCTTTACATCTGGTTCTCAACTCACCTTTGGTCAAGCTTGCTGCTGCAGCTGTCTGACTCAAATCCTTCCAAGATGGGCTGCCTCTTCTCTTAAAATCTTTCATCGCCTGTTCCTAAAGAAAAGCAGAGCTCCCATTTGCTTTCTGAACTACTGCTATTGTACTTTTGAGGCTATAAGCAACACGAGTCATTATCACTAACAATTGAAAGAGGGAGAAAAAAAGAACTCATTTCCCACAAAGAAGTTTCTGATACACTTGCTAACATACATTTTTTGATAAATGCTTTCATACATGTCAAGTGAATGCGATGTCTGATTACTGGTTCAGATGGGCACTTGGCAGGTGAGCCTACATCACACAATGAGATGATTTATACTTGAATACACTGTTTACTTACAAACAAGCTTTAATTCAAGAACTGCTTTGCCTGGGCTGAAACACTGCTTTGGTAGCAAGTGCAAAAGGGAACACTATGAGTACAAGCCCTCCTGCTTACACAGTACAGTGAATGCCACTCACAACCCAGATACATGAAGGAGAAAGACAAAACTGAGTATGAACCAGGTTTAAAAGTTTTCACAGAGTGTAAGGACAGCGTGCTAAAAGTCTGCTGGATTCCAAGTCTAACCCAGCTCTGCAAAACACAAATACATATTAAATATATTTTAGTGTGACATGAGACAATACAGTCCCTCTTAACCTTATTTCTAACCTTCAAAATATATTTGTACAAAAATATTCGTTGGAGCTACTCTAAGTCACAATGGCAATTTATTTGTGGCACTTTATAGAGAGAAAGCTAATTATCAGTGGGAGCAACTGGAATTCAGTAATGTATCTTTTTTACAAGTTCAGCAGAATATTGTGTTTTGTTCTTACACATTTTTTTCTTAGAAACAATCACAGGTAAAAAGATAACAAAGCAATGATAATTTTTGTTGATCTATGCCACTATGCATAATGAACAGAAGCAGAAAACTCAGTTGGTTCTTTTGGAGCCTGTTGTCCTAAATACACTTGAAAATGAGTCATTTCAGCTCAGGGCCTTCTACTGTTTTTTTCAGCATGCAATTCTTAGAAACATGGTTCTATATTACCTCACATAATGAAGTAAAGTATGTCCATAAGCAACTTAAAAAATATTTTGAAAGTTTGATGTAACACATATATTGAGACAATAAGCATTCAAATCATGGACTCCCTGTTCAATACAGGATAATGTTTTAAGGCATGCAGTTTGATTCTGGAACAAGGTTCAAACAGATGGAAAGCAACATGATGGGAACAAAAGATGAAGGACTGCTCATTGTGCAATTTTTGTTAGCAAGTGTCACTTTACTATCATGAATGGGGCTAACATCAACACTTAAGAAAGGCAAAGCTAAGGATGATTTTGTATTACATAATCAAGAAGAGAAAAAAAACCAAAACCACACAAACAAAAGAGAAGAAATGGCCTTGAAAAACAAGAGCCTTTAAAAAATGTGAATCGTTTTCTCTGCCTTTAGCTTTTTTGTTTTAACTTTTAGTCTTTTTGTTTAGGGTGGATTTAGTTGGCCAATGCCAACCTCATGAAGTTCAACAGAGCCAGGTTCAAGGTCCTGCATATGAGGTGGGGCAGTCTCAAGCATAAAGAGAGGCTGGGGGATGAAGAGATTGGGAACAGCCCTGAGGAAAAGGACTTGGAAGTGTTGGTTGACAAGAACATAAACAGGAGCTGGCAATATGTGTTTGCAGCACAGAAAGCCAACCATGTCCTGGGCTGCATCAGAAGCAGTGTGGCCAGCAGGTCAAGAAAAGGGATTTTTCCCTCTCTGCTCCATCCTGGTGAGACCCCATCTGGAGTGTTGCATCCAGCTCTGAGACCCCAACATAAGGACCTGCTGGAGCGAGTCCAGAGGGGACCACAAAGATGCTCAGAGGGCTGGAGGACCTCGGCTACTGAGACAGGCTGAGACAATTGGGGCTGTTCAGCCTGGAAAAGGGAAGGCTCTGGGAGGTACTGGACACCTCCTAGTACCAAAAGGGGCTACTAGAGAGCTGGAGAGCACCTTTGTATGAAGGCATGTAGTGATAGAACAAGGAGAAACGGCTTTAAACTGACAGAGAGTACATTTAGATTAGATGTTAGGAAGAAATTCTTCCCTGTGGGGGTGGTGAGGCACTGGAATAGGTTGCCCAGAGAAGCTGTGGCTGCCCCATCCCTGGAAATGTTCAAGGCCAGGCTGAACAGAGCCCTGACCAACCTGGTCTAGTGGAAGGTATCCCTGTCCATGGCAGGAAGGTTGCAACGAGTTGATCCCTAAGGTCCCTTTCAACCCAAACCATTCTATGAGTCTAGGATTATGCCTGTGAGCTTGTCTTCAAAACCAGGAAAGTTAGATCTTTCTCATTTTAAATCAAGACTGACAGATTCACTTGAATTCTGGATCTTGGTCTCAGGGGAAAAAGACAAATACTGTAGTGCTAATAAGAAAATCAAGCACTAGTTAATGTGAGGGTCTTTTGCCAACAGGACTGCCTTCAAATCATCATTACTTAATTTATTTTTGCTCCAGTTATATTAAAAATGTTCTTTAGAATCCTAATTCTGCACACTCTACTGCAGTAATATCAGGTAGGTTTCTGCAACAAAATATCTGGTTTTGTAAAATGTTGAAAGCTGTGTCTATTATTATGGAATAGTGATTTTATTTATATTAATTTGTGTCTGTCTTGTTGCTTCAGAGATTAAGAACACCAGGTGGTTTAATGATTTCCTTTGTCCATGATTCACCTCATAAAATAACATTGCTTGTTACATTTTTAGGAAAAAAAAGTCCTTCCCATCAAAGCTAACAGCATGATCAGAAAACAAAAATCAGTGGTCTAACTCAATTACTGTGCAAGACAGCCAGTCATGACTGAAGAGCAAATAAACCTTCTGGCCCTTTTGTACAAGGCAGTAACCTTTGGTAGCAGAGTGGGGGAACAGATGGGGGTAACCCCCTTCAGTTGCTGCTGCCTAAACCAAAGAGGGTTTGCAAAAACAAATTTTCAGTCCAGTGGCTGGGCCTAGTCACTGTGATTACACTCACATTAGTAAATTAAACAAGTCTGGGACCAGTCTCTGCCCCTGAGGCCAGCTGGCACAGGTCATCCAATGTCCACTCTATGAAAAGCCTCAAAAAGTAAGTGCAAGCACACAGTCTGCCTGTTAGGGACAGTAGGATGTATCCCTGAACACGCACCCTGGAATATTTTGGGACAGTGGTCATTGGCCCAGGTTAAAACCATGTAAGGATTAATGAGAATCAGTAGAAACAACTGAGTTCTGGTGCTCAGGATCATCCCTGATGCTGTTTGATGTGCTGGTATTGACCGAGCTTTAAAGAGTCTGAACACTTCCCGCACTTTGGCCCGTGTAATGCCCTCGCCCGGCCCTGACGGCAACAGCCCGCACAGGCGGGGGCATTTCTTGCTCTAAAATCAAACACTCTCGGGTGTATTGTCTGAGAGCTCAGACTGGTGCCCTGAGAAATTCCCCTGATGATATCATCCCTGGCTCTTTCCTATCGCCCATGCAGCAGGATTCCTGTCTGCACAGCAGTTCAGGTACAGCGGAGCTTCCGACTGCCCTCTGGTGCAAATCCTGTCCTCCAACTGCTGTGAAAAGCAGCCGGAAAGGGGAAATGTCCTGAAGCTCCACAGCCGCTTGCTGGGGAAAGCTGTGCTAAAGCTGTGCCCGAGCTTGCCCGGGCCCGTGCTGAACAAGGGTTTTCTGTTTGGAGGCGCTCTGACTACTTTTACTTTCTCTATCTAATAGATTTGCGATAAAGTTTTAAATGTCAGTAAAAAATTATTAATTTGGGGGGAAACCAACTAAACCACAGCAGAGAAAACGGAGGCATATAGATTCTCTGGTATATACTTGAACTACAAACTCAACTCGTCTGCTATTATTCATTAACATTAATGTGGACGGAACTGTTTGCCAGCATTTTGCAGCATGATAATACCCATTTGCACCCTTGCAAAACCCATCCAAGAATTCTTGGCATGTTGATACCCTTCAAATGACTCAGCCTCCCATAGGAAAAGGAAGTAGATGAAGGAATTTTAGGAAGGAAAGAGGCTGAAACCATACATAGAGCTAAGAACAGTTCACTGCATACAGAAAAAGCAGGAAATACAATGGCTTGGATAGAGAAGGAAAATAGGAATACAAACAAATAGGAAGGAAAAAAAATCAAGGGCTGATATACAAGGAAGGGAAAATGGGAGAAAAGGATGCGGAGGGAACTCTGAAATGAGGAAAAAAGAAAATGTGACTTTTCACAGAAAAGGGAAACTATATATGCACTGGTATAGAGCAGGCAGGAGCATGAGGGAATCTTGTACAGAGGAGAGAGCAGACACAAGGATAACCTGGAATGAGACACAGAGCCAGCAATGCCACAACGAAGAAGAAACTGATGAGCCCAACTAATTCAGTATCAAGAAATTCTATAGTGTGAAATGAATCTTAAAAGACATTTCAGGCTTGAACACTCGTTTTGACAAATTACAAAATTAAGGGCTTGAACTTATATGTAGAAGATCTATATTCTCACCTCTCAGTGGCCAAACAGTCAATAAAGCTGTTATAGGAGCACATCAAAAGCAAGTGTTTGGAATGACACTACCCTCTGGTGGTCAAAAAATACAGTTATATTTACTAGAGGAAGGTAAGGAAGGTAATATAGGTATAGGCAATATAGGTACAGGAATGTAATATATTTGCAGCTGGTCGTACAGGTAACTACAGGTTGTTTGACACCTTATTCTTGTCATTGGCACCACCTATTAAAAAAAAAAAAAAGCAATCAATTCCAATCCACACCTCAGTAATTCAAATAATCCACCTCGAGAGTGTGCTGTTAAATCAAATACCTACCATATTAATCTGTTTTAAAATGACAGACTCATGACTGGTCATACACACAGTAACTGTCCAAGGCTCAGAAATAGAGAAGCAATAATTTTTATGTTCTCTGGCAACCTGCAATAACAGGAAAAACACACATGGCTGTTCTTAGCTGTGTAAATAAAAGAATACTAAATTCCCAAATTATTCCTAAATAAAACATAAAATTATCACCAGCATTTTTCTGCTTTCTCTCCTTGGAAAATAAGCTCTTCTGAGATTCACTTTTAGCATGTTCAAGAGAGCTCCTAGACCAACATACTCCAGTCTCTAGGTGTCACCTTAATACAAGAATAATAAAAACTGCAATACCACTGATGGGAAAGAAAAATGGAAAATATTTTTTCCAAGTCAGTGCTGACCACAGCTGTAATTGTGTACATAGTCATCAGTGAATTCAAAACTGAGTGTGTAAAGCTGTGGTCAGAGAAATAAGCAAACAAACAAAACAGAGGAGTCTCTTTCTATATTCTTACAGAGAATATTCTTATTCTTCTTATTTCTAACAAGACATTCCTTAATTCCAAAATTTTAAATATGTAAAGGATATAACTGTGCTTTTTTCTTCCATATTACAGCTACAGAACATCTTTGCTGAGAAAAGCAATTGCTTCAATGTATGGTTTTCATGAAGGTGCTTTGGGACTTATGTAATGACTTAACACTGTCATGTCTGCTGCCTTGCCTCACTCATATTTCTTGACATCTGATCTTGTACAAACAATAAAAACCAAATATTAGCCACGCTGTCATTTTCTACTTTCCTCTCTTTACATTATCACTGCTCAACTCCTGTTTTTTCCTCTCTGCTGTTAAAAACATCCCTATTTCTCAAAGTCAAATGATTCTCTGGGAAACGGAGCCTTCTGAATATTCCTTTACCCTCAAACTTCCTAAGCTCAGCTGTCTCAACAGTCCTACATTTCTGGAAATGGGCAAGAGCTTGTCACATTACTCCCTGCTAGAGAACAATTCCGTGTTTTTCAACTTTGGTCTTTATGGTAGGCTGACCTTCAACTCAAAGTAAGGGTTTGCTTTTGTTGCTTGGATACAATATATCTGTGTATTTCCTCCTTGCAGAAATACACTGTGCAGACCTTGATCGGGCAAAAGTCATTCTGTGAGGTCTGATAAGCTGTCATTGATGCCACCTTGTGGCAAAAATACCGGATACTGGAATTCTGCAAAAATATTCAGCATTTGCCCCTCCTTGCAGGTGCGTTGAGCTGCAGCACAGCGGTTGCTGCTGCTTGCAGTGCTTCAGTTTTAGAGTTCATAAAGTCAGGATTTGGGCACTCCTAAAAATTCCTCACCAGTCAGTGATGGATAGGACGAGAAGCAGGAAAAAGCATCGCAAAAAACATTCATTCTTATTTTATTAGGGTGTAAACTAACGTGGTGCATCCAGAGACACATGGCACAACCATTAGTGTGCTCAGAGCCTGAGCATTTCTTTTTCTCTCCCCACAAGAAAAACACTCTTACAAAAGGTACAACCTGTTCTAAACACTGCAAAATAGTACTGTAGGGAGAGACTGAAGAAAAACAGCACCCGCCTAATGGGACAGGAAGCATTTCCCAATTACCTCATTACCCAATTACCTGGACTCACCCTTCTCAGTTACCAGGCTCAAAGAATTATCCTAAAGGCGGCCATGCCTATTTTTCCAGGACTGTCCCAAGGCCATTTGGAACTCGCTAGGAAAGCCAGCATTACCACATGCTGCAGGATGAGGATGATGCCTATTTTTAGCATTCCTTCCACTGGAGAAGCCCAAGAATCACCACCTGCCTCCTCTGGGCATTCTGTCAAATGCCCTTCTCCCAGAAAGTGAGTGGGAGGAAGAGATTGAAGCAACCTGAGACCTGCTTTTTGCACTGCCAGGTTCCCAAGAGCACAGGAAAGAAACTGCTCTTGTTGAAAAATGTGGAAAATGTAAAAATTTTCTGAAGAAAGGATGATGTTCTTTGATGTTTGATCTTTGTATACTTTCAAGCCAAATCAACAATTAAGGAGATTTAATCCGTGAAACTGAGAGCAGCTAACAAGCAAGCTCTAAGTGATGTCCAGGTGCTAGAAAGACAAGTTACTTACGGGTAGAATTACCGTGTTAAGGGTTTAGGGCTCGACAGGTTTCAATGACCTCAGACCTCGGGGGAGGTTAACAAAGCTTGGGAAGAAGGATGTACCACCACTGATACACAAAGACTACAGAATTTACAGTCATTTGGCAGAACTCCCGAGATAAGGAGAAATTAATCAAGACAACTCAGTAACTGCTGCATCACGGCCGATGGGGTAAAAAGTAATTCTGGCAGGGGCAGATCCCGACCACCCACTCACAGACCACCGACCTTTCAAAGGAAGATAAAGACCGAGCATGCGGACTAATTAGCATGAGAAGTGAGAGAACCATTAACCAATAGAAGGTAGACTCTAATTAATGAAACAACTATGTAACTTGTAGCGAACAAACAAGTCTTAGGAGGAGTAGCTGAGGGAGCTGGGGGTGTTTAGCCTGGAGAAAAGNAGGAGAAATTAATCAAGACAACTCAGTAACTGCTGCATCACGGCCGATGGGGTAAAAAGTAATTCTGGCAGGGGCAGATCCCGACCACCCGCTCACAGACCACCGACCTTTTAAAGGAAAATAAAGACCGAGCATGCAGACTAATTAGCATGAGAAGTGAGAGAATCATTAACCAATAGAAGATAGACTACTAATTAATGAAACAACTATGTAACTTGTAGCGAACAAACAAGTCTTAGGAGGAGTAGCTGAGGGAGCTGGGGGTGTTTAGCCTGGAGAAAAGCAGCCTCAGGGGGGACACAACTCCCTGAAAGGAGGTTGTAGCCAGGTGGGGATCGGTCTCTTCTCCCAGGGAACCAGTGACAGCACAAAAGGACACAGTCTCACGCTGCACCAGGGGAGGGTTAGGTTGGCCATTAGGAAGAATTTGTTCACAAAAAGAGTGATTAGGCCTTGGAATGGGCTGCCCAGGGAGGTGGTGGAGTCACCGTCCCTGGAGGTGTTTAAGGAGAGACTGGAGGTGCCGCTTAGTGCCACGGTCTAGTTTACATGGTGGTGTTCGTCATACGCTGGACTTGATTATCTCAGAGGCTTTTTTCTAACTTAATTGATTCTGCGATTCTTCAATGCCTTTGTTTGCTAAAATAATATAAAGAGCAAAAAAGTTTTGATAGTTTGAGCGCGCTTGTTTAGCGGACCACCACCGAGCACCCGGGCTTGCGCAACTCCGAAATAAATAATCAATGCGTCTCTCACCCGGCCGTGTAATTATTGGCTTGTTGCGCACCACGGGGTACGGAATGCGATCTTTGAGCCCGGGCCGGGGCCCGCGGGCCCGGCGGGTTCCCGGCGGCGGCGCCT
>WEIV01023040.1:247995-294321 GCA_013390005.1 Calyptomena viridis
CCACCGCGACATTGGCTCGCCTCCCGTTCCCCCGCGGGCGGGACCGGGGGCCCGCCCTCCCCGCCTGCAGGCTGAGGGGGAGAGGGGAGCTCCGTCCGTCCCGCGGCGGAGGGGCTGAGGGGTAGCTGAGCCCCTTCCCCGCCCCCCGCTTTTCCACCGCAGGGCGAGACCTTTCTTCTCTCACCCGCTGCCCTGGCAGGGAGCGGGATCCCCGTGCCCTCAGCCCTGCCCTTTGCTCCGCCGAGCAGAGGGTAAGTCGGGCGCCTCGCAGGTGGGGGCAGAAGCCGGCTCCTGCCTCGAAGGGCAAGGGTGGTCTTTGCCCTCCCTCTCCTGCTTGCTTTCTCCCCGTAGGTGGTGGGGCTGGACCTTCTGTGAGCCCTCGGGCCTGCGAAGCTCTGGGGATGGCCGTCGGCGGGGTCGGGAGCTCCCTGCTGCTGATGTCCGGCGTGGTGGTGGCCGTGGGGCTGTGCAGGAGGCTGACCCGCCGCCGGCTGCGCTCCCACCCGCGCCTCTTCGCTTTCCTGGTGGAGATGTTCAGCACCTTCCAGATCTGCGCCTGCACGAGCGAGCTCAGCCTGCTCGGCAACGTGGAGCCGAAGCCGCACACCGCCCTCACCCTCACCTACGGCTTCACGGTCCTGCACGGCCTGACCCTGGCCGGCAGCACCTGCAATCCTTGCGGGACCCTGCAGCCCATGTGGGGCGGTGGGACATCCGCCAGGATGGGGGGACTCAAGATCGCCGCTCAGTTCGTGGCTGCAGTGCTTGCCAGGGTGTTCATGCACTTTGTCTGGAGTCTGGAGATGGCAGAGCCGCATTTTGGAGCGCTCTCGCAGGGTTGCAGCAGCCCCATGCAGACTACAGAGATGCAGGCGTTCTGCATAGAACTGCTCTTTTCTGTCGTTTTCCAGCTGGCAGTCCTGCGAGCGGAAAGTGTTAATCCCAAGTACAGAGTCCATTTGATTGCTCTTCTCATCACCATGCTCGTGTATGCAGGTTAGTATTTTTCTTTTTTTCTTTTTTTCACCCTTCTGTTCCTGCAATAAAGTTGTAACGGAAGGGGGTTTTATTATTTTCTTAAAAGTGTTAAGATGCAAAATTCTTTTTCATAGGTTGCAACAGAAAAGTCATCCAGGAAAGTCATATGCAGAGCTCATTTGGAGTTTATATAAAGTTTGCCTGGTTGCATTCCAGGCAGGTGTGAGGTTAAGAACTAAATGAATTCTGAATTTAAAATTATGTCAAATCTACAAGTAAATATGGTTAAGTGTTAAAATATCTCAATGAAGGATTGTTTCATAGTCCAACTATTTATACAGCATGGGAGATTTAATACTATGTGCTCTGGTTTCTAAGTGGAGTTGCGAGAGAGCACTGCTATCTGCATCGGGAGAAAGTGCTGGTTGTGCAACAGCAGGGTGCAGACCGGCAATATAGCAGCTCTGCATTTAAATAATGCATAATTCATATCAGTGCAGCTTATTTAACTGCTTCCTTAAATCAGAAGCAGGAATGGTTATTTGTAGACTGCATACAGAAATGGTGAAATACTACCTCACGAAACCAAATGTAAAGAAAGGGAAAAAATAGGTGTCTGTTGCATTAGAGCCTCCTGTATCTGTAATGCCATGTGTGTCCATACCGTTGTCTTTCTCTGATTGTCACCTCATGCTTCCCAGAGCTGGGACACTGTCACCTGTGCATCCTCTCTGGAGCAGTGCAAAGGAAGAGGTGAGGGGAGTCAGTCTAAACTTCTTTCTTCTGGCTGTTGATGCTCCCTTTTGGCCCCGGGAGGCGCCAGTTGTCGGGTCACTTGAGGACTGCCCTGCAGGGAGTCCGCCTCCTACTGACAAGGAAATTCTGTAGTTTGGAGAGGTGAGAGATGGTTACAGATGGTTACAGAACTCCTTGATTGTTCTACGGCCACCACCACGGAAGAAGTTATCTAGGGAATTATCAAATCCTTTTATGAGAGAGGGAGACCACTTCTGCTATCTGCAGACATTCGTGGTGTCACTGACGTCACGTCCACAAGGTTTACCTGTACCGTGCTATTTAACATAATGGCATCTGGAACAGAGTACAGTCGAATTTTCAGATGTAGTAATGAAAAAACCTTTGCTCATTATTTTTAGCTGAAATTAGCTAATACCTAAAAGGTGAAAGAAGTCCATGGGGAATTTTGAGAAGTAACTTAGCAATTTGAGCTACTTTCCAAAATTACCTTTGGAAGGCAGAAGTAAGGTGTTAGTGCATTTGAGGATGTTAAATGTATTTCTGAATTGCTTAGTGCAAGTGTAGCCTTCTTCTACAGGCCTAGAAATCTGGATTCTTGATTTTTAACATTCTTTTCCTGCTTAGCAAATACTCCTATAAAATACTGTGTCACATTGCGTTTCTCTTCCCTAGTTCATACAAAGAATTCATTCCCAGTGTTGTTGGCCAGGCTCCTGTCTTTTTTCTAGTAGGAAAAGGCTGTGTACCAAGTCCCTTTCCATGTCATAAACTTGGACTTGTCAAGACTATCCAGTGCAATTGATCTGCACGTACTTCTAGGAAACCTCAGACCTGCTGCACCCAAGCCTCTTTCACTTGCACCTTCTGTCTGTATGTTGTGTGCAGAACACACTGGGCTACCTGGACATTTTTCTTTGCATTTCTTTTAATCTAGAATCAAGTCAACTATAAAAGTATATGGGTATTCCAGAGAGCAGATCTTGAACCTTGTTTTATGCTGTACTTAGTGGAAAAACTAATTCTTTATGGTTCACTTTTCTCCAAGCTTCCTAAAGCTGTTGAACTGTTTGCTGTACACTCAGCTTCGAAAGGAAAGGTGAGAAGTGTTGTTCTCCCCCTGCAGTTGGCATGAGCCTGGTGTTCACTGTCCACTCCTAAGATGTGGATTGGAGCTACTTGAAGGAGAGGAAGACAGAAACCCCAAGATTCCTATCACCAAGCTATTATACAACAAGTGTGGGTGCAGGCTGCTGCTATTAATTTCTTACTGTGATGAAGTCACAGGCTTGCACTGTAACAGCTCTGATTTTCCAGTGGAAGTTTAACTCCTCTATTTTGAGGGCTGATGATTGGGCCCTCTTCCCACATGCCTGACAGCATGGCAATAGGCAGGGGCCTGGTAGGGAGTCATGGACAATGTCTGGTGCATATATCCTGTAAATCCTGTAGATCTCATGGTGTAGAGGTCTGTTCCACTTCAGTGCTTCTTACACACAGTAGGAAGAGTGACTTACAAATCAGGTATCACAGATATTGGCCTCCAGTAGGCCAAGTTCTCATCTACAGGCTGTGAAGACAGACAGATGCATAACTTAGCTGAGCTGGATCATTCTCAGGAAATCTTCTCTTTGTTTACTTTTTATATATTAAATATATGTATATANTGAGTGCTTCTCTAAGAGCAATGGGTCTTTCTTGCACACCCAGCACCAAAGGGCCAGGCAACCAACAGAAATTTAGGCAAAGCAATGCTTCTTTAAGCAAACCAGTAACACTCTCCCGTTTATTCTACAAAATTATCAAATAGAGGATGGTATGAATAATGATTTTTGTAAACTTTCATTTGGCAGATACAGTGTTATAGCTAGGAACTCAGGTGCATTAAATGTACAAAATAAAATTCGTTATAATGATTTCTTTTCATACTCTGTAAAAACTAAGCCAATCGTGCCTTCAAAACCTATGTTTGTTACAGTTACGAATTAAAAAAACATCTTGTACATAGCATATCATATTTCATTCCATGAATTATGCTCTCCTATGAGTTTGAAAGCTGTATCCTGTAAGAGGAACAATTGCTGTCTAAAAAGGCACTGTAAGAAGGAATACCTCTTGCTCCAGTTTGGTTTGGGTAAAATGAGGAAGGATAGCAAGGATAGTTCTTGACCCTTCTAAATGTATTGATGCAGAGACAAGACTCAAGAACATTATATGGTATTTTTATGGTTGACTAAATGAAGCTATTGGGAAAAAAATTTCAGTAGCTCAGTGTTGTGTGTACTGATACAAGGTACTTAAGAGAAGAAAAAAAAGAACATTATGTCTCACATATTAAGGGAATGATTCAGTAGCTAAGGATGCAGACCATATACAAGATGGTAAAGAATATTTTTGGATATTTCCTTTGGGAAAGTTTTTAATTAGGGGAACGAAAAATACACTTTTTCAGGGCTTTTTCATTTACAGGCAGTATTACAGTTAAGTCATAATTAATCTAACTAATGAAATTGATTAGATTTTACTAAGCCAAACATATCAAGGTAAAAATAACATACTTATTTTTAATTCCAAGTTTATTTCTGATTTTTTTTTATATTCCACTAGTTATTAGTAATGAATATTGAAGAAATACAGCAGTTAAAACTGTCTAAAGATTAATGTTCAGCAACTGCATCCTGAGAGTGAAATTCTACTTTCAACTGTATGTTTATGGATATAAAAGCAGAAGCAGTGAATTCATAAATAGATTAAAGCAAAGTAAATTATTGTAGCTGGGCTTCCTGGCAGCCATGGACATTGCTAATATGTCAGTGTGCAGAATAACAGACTGCACAGTAAACCTGAGTTGCTCCTGAGATCAAGTGTAAAACCACAGTAAGCTGAGTAGGTAAACAAAGAGTAAAACTTTCTTGAACTGTAACAACAGTTAAAGAAATAATAAGGAGAATATAGAAAGAGGAATAGAGAAGAAGGGAATGACAAAGGCCTTACTAAAACTTGGAGTAAATGACTGCATGCTCATAGCACATGAGGATTGCAGCAGCGTGGTATTTGTACAAAGGGTAAGTTCAGGTCTCACATGTGGGGGAAAATCGAGACTGAGCGTGAATGAAGTAATTAGACACCATTATGTTTTATGGGAATAGGTTAATGGATAAAAGATGTATGGGGTGGTTAGTAACTAATAGTACAGAAATACAGATAATTTTGCTATGAGTAATGCTGTTTCTGCAGGATTGCAAGGAGAGGAACAAATGTCAGAATAAAACGCACTTAGCTCCAGGTTCATCTGCAGTGTAAGGACACTTTAGTCCCCGCAGTGCAATGTGTTTGGATCTAGTTATTTAGAAAATGTTTAGGCAACTTCAGTTACATCTGAAGTCAGAGGCAAGGGAAGATGCTTGGCTTCCTTTTATGAGACAGTGAGGTGGCATGTGCTTTTATTTTCTTCAGAATATAAAATATAGAATATTTTCTTCTTTCTGTGAAGGCTTTTCCCACAGTTATACCATATGATAATCTTAATGCTAAATACATTGATGATATTAGTGTTCTTACAAAAAAGTATCGATGTTACCTTGGCAAAAACAGTGCTTGACAAATTTTTTCTATTATCTTGTATATTTATTTCATGTGGCATAGGGATGTAATGAAGGCTTAGTACTTGTTTACTAATATCTGTGCAATATCTGCCTCTTGTAAAAGACTGTTAGTAAAACACCTTCTAGTTTTATCAGTAGAAACATTCAGCATTAGCCAAACCTATCTCTTTAAAGCATATTTGCTAGAAGGAGATAAAAGAAGTTATACCCTACCCTTCAGAGGTTTTAAAGCCCTTTAGGAAACAGTTAAACTGTTAACTATGTCATCAGGTAAATAAACTCTTCAGAAGTTACCTGTTCAAACGGTTTCTGCTAATTCATTTTATTGCAGGGTACACATTTCTTGTAAAATTGTGTAAGTGCACCTCAATATTAAGCTAATATTAAGAAAGATTGTTTGATTTCATGTTGTTTGTTTACATCTTATTGCAGGTGGAAATCTCACAGGAGCAATATTTAACCCAGCACTGGCTTTTTCATTACATGCAGATTGTTTCTATGACAGATTTTTGAGTTACTCACTAGTATATTGGGTAGCACCATCCTTAGGTAAGTTCTTAATACTTTATGTATTTGAGAAATTGTTGTTTAGTACATGGTTCAAAAATCAGGGAATAGGTTTTCTTTATTAAATAGTGTGCTTCTTTTCTGCTTTAGAGAAAATCCAGAAAATACTAAATTATAATGTGTGTGTAAAAGTCATTCAGAATCATAGTTTCATCATTTTGCAAATGCTAGCTGTGTATTTTAAACTTGTTCAGCGCTCCATGTAGAGTGCCTGTGACACTGTTTTGGGAATCATAGAATGGTTTGGTTTGGGAGGGACCTTTCAAGATCATCTAATCTGACCCCCTTGCAAGGGGCAGGGACATCTTCAACTACATCAGGGTGCTCAGAGCTCTGTCCAACCTGGCCTTGAATGTTTCCAGGGATGGGGCACCCACCACATCTCTGGGCAACCTCTGTTTCCCCTCCTCAACTTCCTCCTTATATCTAATCTAAATCTGCTCAGTTTTAGTTTTAAACCATTACTTTGTCCCATCAATCAATCAAGCATCTAACACTGAGTTTTAAGCACTGGTTTTATTCACAAAATAACACCTACTGTTTTCATCAGTTTATTTTAAGAAACAACCATATTATGCTGTACAGTTGTTTAGTTTAGATGTCATGCTCAACGTCTTAGTACTTTTGGGGTACTTTGAGCAAGAAAATGTACCTACCAAAGAAGCACAACAGCACAATTCTAGATGGAAGAAGTTTGATGTTTAGTTTAGGGTTAACTAGTTAGTTATAAACCAACAGCTGTTTACTCTGGAGCTTGATCTGTTTGAAACTGCCTGTAATTTGGGACTTTATGCCTTTGTATTAAAATCCAGCCTATTTGAGGTATCACTTACCAGAGGCCCACTGGTAGATTCTAGCAGCATAGTAAACAGGAGAAGAGGTTACCTGGAAGTAAATATTTTCCTGTTTAACTTCCAAAAGAGAAACATAAGTGGTTAGCACACAGTTTCTGTCTTGTTTTGTTATTAGTTTAAGAATTGGGAATGTTAGCCACTAGATTTTTTCTAACTTAAATTATGGTTTTAATTTGGAAGCTGTTGATTTTAACTTGTAGTTGTGTACAGATGAAAATGCTCCATGTGGTGCTTCATGCTGTTTGTTTACAGTTAGTCCCTACAAATCTTGAGCTTTCTGCTTAGAGGGTATATAAAGAAGCAGTCTGCTAATCCCAAATTCTTTCATGACTGTTAATCCTATTAGAAGGTGCAACAGTGAGGAAGGTACAACAGGATGTAAAGTACACTCAGGAAACATAACAAAGGGCTCCAATTAAAACAAAAAACTTCCTTTTCTTGAGTTCATGTCTGTGCATGTTCACTCACCTTGATTCTCAGTCAGTCAAAAATGAAGACAGAAGTTTTAGTATAACTAAAATTTACTTTCATATAATTTTGTTAAACTAGATCTCCAAACAGGATGACTGAACAGTAGAGTAAGCTTGATCACTGTTCATTTAGTAATTAATGAAATGTTTTAGGCAAAGCTGGTCAGCATCACTCAGGTCCTAATAAAACACATAATATTTCTCACAATTCAGCTTTAGTTTTCTGGTATATTAACCAATTTCAACCTAATAGAGGTTTTCCAGGTTGTAGGTACTTGGGATTTAGTATTTTGGCAAGTGATCTAAAGAAACAGGAGGCATTCTGAAACTCCATGTTCTGCTTATTTGCCAAGATGTGCCCTGCAGAACAGCTTTGCAGAAAGCCTTCAGGTGATTTTGATGTAAGAAAAGCAGCTGATGTTAACACAAATGGACCCGTGACATGAGGAATTTAGAATGTGATTAGGAAGTAATGCCACGTTTCTATGAAAAGTAATAAACAGGGATTTGTCATTAGTGAACATCTAGAAAATACATTCAGATGTATTGAATGCTGTCTCTTCGTTTAAGGGGGGAAGGAAATCCAGACCAAGCCTTTGTAAAGGTGCTCAGGACACATCACTTTTTGTGCAGTGTCACTACTGTAACCAACGTTTAGTTAGAGATGTCAGGTCTGTGGATCACCTGAAGGGCCGAGCAGTCTATTGGTGATATAAATATCTCATTACAAAACAAGGATGTTTCATGGATACATGGAGACCTTATCTTATAAATCAAGATGTAGTGTCTGAGGTGGAAGTATTGAGGAGATTTATTCATCACTTCAGTTTTCCAGTGCAGCAAGGAGTGACGATCTACAAATCTAACATGAAGTGAATTTTTTCTGACACTTTTTGAAAATAAAATAATAGGAAAAGAATTTTTTCTTCCACAGTTGGACCAAATGATGAGGCATCTAAGCAAATGATGATAAATAAAACTCTTGTGAAAAGAACCTCTAAGCAGAATCATAAAAGTAGATAATGAATGAAGGGATATTTTAAATTCAGTTGTAAAAATTACTTCCAGAATCAATGTGTCAGCAGAAATACTATTTCAGACTTCCTAGAAACTGGTAGAGTTCTAGTGATATGCTAATTTGATGTCTTACTTTTCCCATCAGAAGCACCTTGGACCGTTAAATGATTTCATTCTTACTTTGGAGAATTCTTTTAGGAGTCTGTTAGCTTTTTTTGTGATTTGCTTTAGTAACTATCACATGCAGAACCATGGACTAGCATACCACGAAACTTCAAATTGCCAGTGCAAAGTACAGTGTATATATATAGTATATATATATATATATGTATGTATATATATACAGTATATGTATAGTTTGCCATAGCAAATACCCCCGAGGTCAAGGAGATGGAGAACTTTCAGTACATAACTGGTATCCCATAAGTGAGTTCTTAACCATCAGCTTTAAAACAATTTTCTTAGAAAGGACACTTGGGACAAGAGGAAGATTATCACCTTCACAAGTGGAGGGCAAAGTGGAAGTTTTCTTTTAGGGCAAACAGTTCAACTGGTGGTTAATGGTCTTTCAGGAATATAATCTTGGAACTGTAGTTAATTACTTATTTTTCAAAATGGCTTCACTGACGTTTTGGTGAAGGTGGTTCTCCTGCAGCTTTAAACAGCTAATTCCTGTAATAAATATAGATGTCAGCAAGTGTTTATGACTGAGCACAGGCAGGCCTAAGTTCTGCACTATGAACATAGAAACAATAAGTACCAGTGGAACAGTGATAGTTTCTGTTTTACTGCCAAAGGAATTCACGGTAGTTGTCCAGGCATTATTATACCATTAGTAATAATGGGGACTGAGCTAATGCTGCTCTGTCAGTATCAGGGAGGTGGCAGCTATGAATGGAAGAGTTGGTGACAAGATAGTCATGAGGTCAGTAAAATGAAATACTCTTTCCTGGACAGGTGCCAGTTTAACATATCATAGAATTGTATTTAGAATGGTTTGGGTTGGAAGGAACCTTAAGGATCTAGTTCCACGCCTCCCTTCCACCATGGGCAGGGACACCTTCCCCTAGACCAAGTTGCTCAAAACCCCATCCAGCCTGGTCTAGCATCCTGCTAGGTTTCTAACACTATGAAACTAAAATCAAGGCCTGCTGCTTTAGATCAGTTTTACTAGGAAGACCAATACTGTTCCTTAGTTGAAAAAGTTTTTTGTGATCAGGAGAGAGAATAAGTGCCACAAAAGTTGATTAGCAGTAGAGGTAAAGGGAGGAGGTAAGCAAGGGAGAAGGCAACAGATGAGACTTTCACCTTTCTGCTCAGAGGAGAGGCTATTCAGAGGCCTCCAGCAAGTTTGGAACACTGAAACATGGAACTTAGCAAAGAATGAAGAATTCTAAGTGCATGTGCAGTAGCAAAAGAGAGTTTCAACAACTAGAAGTCTCCTACTCCCAGACCCCAGTCCTCATAGAGGTTTTCAGCTCTGCAGAAATCACCTGACAGAGTAAAACTCGTATGCAGTAAGTGAATGCATTCCATGAAGTTCCTAGAAAATTGTCAGTAATTAAGTCTAATTCAAATTCTAAAGGGCCAGTGAGTGGTAATCCTGTACCTGACCTACTTACAGAGAAGAATGGGTGGTGAGTATGGCCAGTTGGGTTGTAGTGGTCACAAGAGTTCAGGGTCCAGAAGAAGACTGGGAAGGTTAAATAGCAGTGGGAAGATGGTGGAGTACCTAGTCTTGGAATCCATTTCCAACCATATAAACAACATAGAGGTTATCACAGGAACTGTCAGTGCAGATTTAGCAAGGGAGCTTGACCAGCTTGGTTGCCTTCCATGGTGAATGCATGTGGGAATGAGGGGGGAGCAGGGATGTAGTCTACCTTCACTTTAGTAAGGCTTTTTGGTAGCATCTCCCATAGGATTCATCATCCAAAGTCAAAGAAGTGGGGTCACACAAAAAGACTGTTAGATGAAATAAAAACTGGCCAAAGCACTGACCTCAAAATGTAGCACTCAACGGTTTGACACCTGGCTGATGGCCAGTACCATGCAGAGTGTGCTGGTGTCAGTACTGGGAGTTCATATTCCTCGGTACATTTAACAGTGACCTGAATTAAAGTTTGTTCACAACAGTTTGTTCTCTCTGCAAATAAGACAAAGCACACGATTCAGCAAATTGGGATCATTGTGGGACACTGCCACCTCCCTCTACTCCATGCTTGAGAGGTGGCGTCTGGAACGTGGAACTGGAGTCCCCCAGTTCAGGATCCCAGTGTGGACAAGACAGAATGCAGTCAGCAGAGGACTACCAACATGGTGAAGGGCCTGGAGTACCTGATCTGTGAAGGGTGTGCTGAGGGAACTGGAGTTGTTTAGGCTGAAAAAATAAGACAAAAGTGTGTTTTAAAAAGAGTCAACCACTATTTCAAGAGTAGTTGTGAGGACAGAGGTCAGCTGTTCTTCTGGCAACAAGTAACAGCAACGCCCCAAATTGTAGCATGGGAAATTCAGGTTAGTCTCCAGGAAAACCTTCAGAAGGGTGCAGCAACAGTGAAACTAGTTATCTGGAGAAGTGCTACAATGCCTGGAGGTTTTAGGGACTCAGCTAGGGAAAGCCTCACTGGCCCATCTTAGCATAGGTGAAGTCCTGCACTCAGTGGGAGACTGGACTACAGAGAATCACTTCCAGTAAGGGGTTTTTTTGTGATCTAAGAGGCTTCGTAAAATACAGGCTGGGGTGGGCAACACTATCAACCAGGATCCTCTTCATTTCTGAAAGAGAATATACTGATTTTTTTCCCAGAAATAAAAAAAAAGGTAATAACCCTGTATTTGGATGTCCTTTGGACTTAATGGTCCTTATGGGTGCCTTCCAACTTGATACAGTGTACAATTCTCATGAAGAAACTACAGTCTCTAACTTCACCGTTTTTGCTGCTTCAGAATAAACCCTAAGTCAGAATGATCTTCAAAAAACCCAGCCTTTATCCTATAGCCACTTGACAGCACCTAAAAATGATCAGCAGCATGATATGGCAGCACCAAAACAGACACTGCTCACAAACTCAGCTGAGAAATAGAGGTTAAGCTGCTGGTTCAGTCATTTGTACATCCAGCTACAAAGACAGGAGCCCTGATACAGCAACAGTTTTGCATTCATCTGCTCTGCCTTTGGCTTGGCTTATACAGAACAGAGTTAAGACATTAAATGTACTAAGAAAAACAAGATTATTAACTCACAAGAAACACTTGCATGGTCAAAGCTTTCTTTGTGAAAAAAAAATTGTGTTTGGAAAAAGTGCCGACTGCCTCTTTTGACAGAAAATTCCATTTTTCTGCAATCCCTGCTGTATTGCATGTTAGACACTCAAATACTTGAACATAGTGTTTATTTTCAATACCAGCACTGTGTCCCGCTCAAATACATTTAAATAATGTAATTCTGTAATTTCTCATTTCAGGTACAATACTTGTGGCTTTTATGTGGGATGAAATCTTACCTCGAATATCCTGAGACATCAAATCCTGAAATCTGGCAGTATTACATTAAAAAGTATTTTCAACATCTGCAGCCATAGAGCTTTCAGAGAACTGTTGACATAGACTTACATACCACCTTTCAGTTGCATTTTCGGATTTCATGTTTGAAATATGAACTTAACACTTTATATTCAAATATTAATTTTGTAAATGTGTATTGGGATTCTGAGAATACCTGCCACCATTTTCAGTTAAGCCATATGAATGTGAAGGACTGTTAAACACTGAAACTTTGTCACTTTAGCCATAAGTGCCATTTGCCGACCTTTATTACAACAGCATGCAGAACTAATTTTAGAGAAATACCCAATCCTTTCAAGGTTCGAATTTACTGGATTTCTTCCCATAGAAGTCACCTGCAAAAAAGGAGCTGAAGGTTTTTTATATTGACATCATCATATTCCTACTTGCTATATATGTACCTCTGAGAGGAAGAAAGGCTACATTACTCCCTAGAAGAGTCTCCACAGCTCTATTCTAGAGGCACCCTACCCCAAAAATAAAAGCCTGTAGGACCAGCATTGTTTTAACAATACTTGAGTGCAGGTAAGTCAACCCTTGCTTCCTGTTGAGAAGGCTCTGCCCCATCCTGTCCCACTGTAGGTTGTTGAATGTTTATCTTGGCTGGAAAAAGCAGTATTAAAGTACCATAAAATTCTGCTTTGTATCAGAGATTACTGCTGCCTCTTCACATAGACAGAGTATATAGGGATGAGTCATGCAGTACTCCATTTTGTCTTTGGTTTTATGCAGCTCTTACCAATTTTTTTAAAAAACAAATGAATCTGCAATATAGGAGAATAACAGCCAAAAAGCACAGGAGAACTACAGACACAAGGTGGCACACACATACCCTTTATAGCCTCAGCTGAGACAAACACCACTGATTGGTACCACCTTCGGAAACTCCATTTCTAGCATGTGGTTTCTTCTTTTGGATGCAGCTTAATTTTTAAATATACCAAAACAGAGTTTTCAAATTTAGAAGTAAATTCAGTTTTTCACTTTATAGTTACCAGGCTTAAAAGGAGAGATGGTTAACAAGTTCCACAAAGATCTCAGTAGCTTGCCCCTCGACTCAGCATCCAAATCACCTTACAAACCATGTTGTAAGAGAAAGGGACTCAGATGGAGTTTTTTTCCACAGTAAAATTATGAACCAAGTATTTAACAGCTACTATGGCCAGCTATCTTTTTTGCAAGGATTTGGGAAGTAAATATTTTAATGTAATTTAAAAATTTTTTTCAAATAATTTCATGTAATAATAAAATCTTTTCTCATTTTAATTTTCCAAGGTACCTTTAAGATTCTATTGCAAAATGAAATCAACCATTTCAATGTGTTTTACATACAAGAGTCCCATCCATGACCCTGTATTCAGTCACTGAAATAAAAGATAATAATAACAGCCTGCTAATACACTGAAGAGAACTAGAACTGCTGGGTTATCATTCAGCAGCTCTTTGGCATTAGAGTTGCCTACTAAAGGAAACTCTTCACAGCAAGGACCACACACTGGCACACTGAGCCTGTAAGAGGTGATCCTCTGAAAAACACATACTTTTATATCGTGTTCTGCTTCTAAAACAGATGCTTGGGGGGGCTCTACCTTCCCTTTCTCATTTTACTGCTTTTTATCCCTTTTACCTATTTTTAAAGTGTTCCATACCTTACACGTTTTTTCTCCACTTTTTTAGCCTCTTTCCTTATGGAAACAAACTTTTCCTAACTTACATGATTTGATGTCTCCTCTGAGGCCATGAAGCCCACAGGGTAAAGGTCTCAAAAATAAACCTCAAAGAGCATAAAAACAGACATGGAAAAGAGAAAGCAGAGATGCAAACTTACAGGGCAGCCAAGATTTGTTAGGTTAGAGGCCCTACTTCCACGTCATTTTTGAAGGCCTGCAAAAGCAAAGCCCATAAAGCGAAGAGGTCAAAATAGATCTGACTTCTCCATGTCTACATTGCTTATTTTGGCATAACATACAGTTTAAAAGAAGTTGGTACAAACCTGGGTGATTAACAAGTACTTGCTCTATTTATAGCCACGAGGAGAATATAAAAATAAAAATCACTAAGAAATAGACAAGCCTTAAATTGACTAAACAAATGCAAAGCAAACAAACCCCCAAAACCCAAAAAACAGAACAAAAAGCAGAAAGAATGAAAAATAAACCTAGGTTAGGAACTGAAGAATTGGACTATTTTTGGTAGTACAGGCAAAAATGAGGATGTAAAGTAACAAATGCTTATGAAGTCCAGAACATTTACACACAGCCTAAATACAAAGTTTTATTGAAAGTAAAACTCAGCAATCCACACCAGACACCTCTCTGTGCTACCTTCAGGACTCATCTGGGTTCGTTTCCACCTCACCCAAATTAGTTTTGCTCCACTGATTTTGACTGGAAGACAAGATGTCTGCTCCTGGAGCTCCATATTGATACAACACAAATTCTCCTTCTGGAGCTTGCTAGTGCTGGGATGTAGTGAGTGCCAAGAGGAGCTGTGTCCAGTCCAGCTGCCCTGTAGTTAACTATGCTCATCTCAGGGTATGTAACAGTCTGCAGTTTAATGTGAAAAAGAACAGAAAGACCACACTCAGATTTACACACACACACACACAAACCCACCAGTGTGTTTTAACAGCCAGTGGTGACTTAAAAGTCAAATGAGCTTTTTGCCTAAACTACAGTCCTGGTAGTTTTACCTGTCCCAAAATCTCACCATGCCAAGATTTTCCAAATCCCAGTGCAAAAATCAAGGCATCACTCAACCCTCCTTTGTCTGTATCCCTAACAAAAACATGCACATATTTACATAAATACATATCCATATGTATATAAAGGGCTAGTAAAGGCATTCTTGTAGAATGTCTTGTTGCTCAACATGTTAAGTACCTCATTCATTCAGCAACATCAATGGTTCACAACACTATTATCCCTAATTTGACTGGCATTTCTAATGAATATTCAACAAAGGGTCGTTAAAATTATCATGTACCTGGAAACCAAATCACATCCTAATGTGCTAAGCTGGGCCAGACCACTCACTACAATTCCAAGAGTGTAGGGCCAATAAAGAAAGCTGTTCATATACCACCACAGCAATACCTCCCCCCCAAAAAAAATCACAAGTCAGCTTCAAATCAAAAAAGTTTGTTATAAGACTTTCACTTCAATACTGGGGGGAGAGGGAACAACCTGAATTTGCTGACATTGCCCCATGGCAAAAACACCACAGAGAGATGAAACAGGAAAAGCTCCAGCACGACCAAGATATTGGCAATCTAAGGCTGGGTTCCTAAGTTTGGGATGTGTCAGACTAATTCTACCACAGGCACACTCTGCAAATGTTATGCTGTTTTATCCTCACATCTAGGTAAATGATGAAAATGGCTTCACTGGAGGTTTTTGTCACAGAGGAGAGTGCTGAAACTCAAGGGCTTAAGCCACTCGCTAAAGGACTGAGAACTGCAACACAGAGCTGGTTGTGAGATACAAAAATCTTAGTTTATTTAACAATGTTAACATTTAATACAAAGACACAAAACAGTTCTCTTTCTCCGGACTTTACGGACTTTATTCCACCTCCTCTACACTCAAATTCTGCTCTCAGAGAAATGAAAGGGATAGGATAGCACTGAAATGATAAAGCCAGTTACTTGAGGGGCTTTTAATTTAACTTTGCTTGTAATCCTTGGCCAACCCTATTTCCTTTTAGTTGCAACATTTCTATTTCCATTCTACTCCACAGAGGCAATGAACAGGTAAAAAAATACAGAAAATTCCAGGACAATCCAAAATTCTGTTCTACTTACAGTTTTATTTCTGAAGTCCTAGAATTACTACAAAGGCTTCTTTAAAGGCCAGAGAGGTTGCTCAGAAAGATTGTTGCTGCCCCATTCCTGGAAGTGTTCACAGCCAGATTGGAATGGGGCCCTGAGCAACCTGATCTGCTGAATGGCATCCCTGCCCACGGCAGGGGGGTTGGAACTAGATATCTTTAAGGTCTGTTCCTACCCAAATCATTCTGTGATACCATGAAATGACCCCTGATCAGCCCCAATCAAGTGTTAGATGCAAGAGGTTTTATTGTTTTTGTTTGCTTTGTTTTTTAAATAACCCCATAGTGGTCACAAATGTCAAACCCTGTTTTAAACATCTCTAAAAGCATTTATTGACCTAGATGTCTAAGCTTAGGTCATTAAAAGAAAGATTAACTCCCGATAGTCACTGCAATGCCTTCAGTTTTACAGCTTATTCTGGAAGTGCCACAACAGGAATCTGAAAGACACAAGACACCCAAGTTTAGCATTAAAATAAAAGGATATTAAACTTTGCACAGTAGCAGCTATCTGTTGTTTGTAGTTAAGAGGACAGCACTTGACTGCAAACCCACTAATTTTCAGAGGGGCTGAGCATCTTTGCCTTTGGCAGCAGCTCTAAACTGAGGTCAGCTCAGGACAGCATGTACTTACAGCATGTACTAGGGTGCCCTGGCAGACCCCGCTGCACCACCACAGACACACCAGTGGCTTTGGAACAGTTACTGCAGCCTCGTGACACAGCAGACAAAACACTGCTTATTGCAAGTGCAGTGGAAATGTCCCACATCAGCCATCAGCAAGTCTTCCAGGAGCTTCAGCAGGAGGCTGTCACATCTCATTTGGGTAACAAGCAGTGATATGCAACATGAGCATCCCACAAGGGCATCACTGTAGAGGCAGAGCACTGCCCTGCTCTCTAAAGGATCACCACCAAGATGTTTTGTAGATCGTTTTGCAGTTCAGGAGGTTAAAAGGGCTGAGCTGTTCCATAGAGTACCCATAAGATGACTGCATGCTGCCTCTCCATCCCTGTTTTCAGAGCCAAGCCACCCTCGCACTCAAACTTATTAGCAGGGTCATTATCACAGAACTCCACGAGTTGTCCTTGTCCCTTTGCACCTTCACTTGCTTATTGCTGCCTTAGATCCTAGACTTCTGAACTTAAAATTACATCTATATACTCAGGCTGGTGGCTACTTAAAAAGGGCAATCACAGCCACAGCTCCCAAACTGCCACCTGGAGCAACATCACTGCAACACCTGACCTGACACTACATGTGCAGGTCACACTCATCTGCTCTGACAGGGATCAGCTCCTCAGCTCTGATCAGCACAAGCAGAAGGACAGGAAGAATCCCTCTCCAATCACCTCTCACAGCATTAATCTCCCACAGCCAGTGCTGCACCATGGAAGGCATGGAGTAAGCAGCAGGAAGAATTCCACTGACCAAAACTACTTCTTACAGGTGTATTTTGCGCTTTGCAAGAAGATCAGTCTACAACACTTCCACCAGCACTTTCAGGCTCCTTAGAGATCTGCTATCAGCCACTAACTCTCCCTAATCCACCTCAAGTTTAAAAGCAGTCAAATTTGAATTTTTCAATGGCAAGATTTTTTTTTTTTTTAAATAAACATGGACCAAAGTAATCTTGGGAGATTACTTTGGGGTAAGAGCCAAACTTTCCAGTTCACCAAGAGGCACTTGATCTACAGCTGAAGGCTTTAATTTTAAAGTGTGACCATCCAATGCCAGGACAACCAGTATCTAAACTTCTTTTGGAAGAACTCCTCTCTCTTCTGCAAAGTCCTTCCGAGGGTAGAAGTCTGACTGCAGAAATGTTTGAGCTCTTACACAATAAATACCAATTCAGGACCAGTGGCAGTGCCTGAGGTCTGCCACAGTAAGAGAACACAGGGCTACTCTGAGACTTTCAGAACTACAGCAGCAAAGAAAAGCAACAGAAGAGGAAATCAGCTGCGCATCACCCCTCCACAATAACCTTCCTCAGGGACTGCAGCCTCTTTCTTAGTCACACTATAATCCCTATCAATTACTTTACAATTACTTTTTTCAATGTACCATCTTATTTGTGGCCCTTTCCTCCTTCCTCCTCCAAACTTTCAGCTGTCTGCTCCACGACTGTTTCCTCTGGCATTTCTAGTGGGATAGTTTGATGCTCACTTTAAGGAAGGTGCTCTCAGTTCTCACTTCTGAGGCACACACAGACTGTGTACTAATGATCATTACCCCTGCTGTGCCTGTGCATCTCCACAGACAGCCCCACAAAAAGCTGCTCTTTCTCTCCCACCCAGCATCAGTGAGGAAAAACTGGCAATGCTACTAACAGGAGAAAAGCAGCACAGGTGATGGTAGGCAAAAGGGTATACTGGCACAACCACTTGAGAAGGGTGTTGTCTCTAAGCTGTGCACTCCTGACAGCAATGCCATCCAGGTTGCTCCATAACTTTACCAGGAACTGTTCCTGCTCCGCTTATAGCAAAGGAAGAGATGGACTTGTAGCGCTGTGAAGTGTCCTGCCTGCCTGGATGGCCTGGGAAATCCTGCACACTAAGGGCAAAACAACAGATACTAAGGACAGTAACTTCCCAGGGATGTCTCCAGCATTCCTACATCAGCATCTAAGAGCCTTTGAGACTGGACAATTCTTAAATGAACTAAAGGGCTGACCTGTCTTCCAGACAGGCAAATCCACGCAGGTTGCCTCTGCAGGGTGATGGTTTATGCCAATAGGCATTTTTGGACAGGTCACTGAACATCTTTCCACACTTGTGCTAACCACAGCTACCTTTTCCTTCCTCTAAATCAGCATCATCCTGATACCATGAGACACTTCCTGCAGGAGATGTGGGATCACGTACATTACACAAATTACAGAGAAGGAAGGCTCTGCAGGACTGAAAAGCATTGGTGTTGGAAGTCAAAAGAACTTACAGCAGTGTAGGTCCTCCTCAGTGATCAACTTCTGCGTCTTCAAACTGCCCGGCAACTACTGGTGCTACGTCCACCTCCATCCCATCTGAAAAAAACAGCCAGTGCTCCGTAACCAAGTGGATGATGGTCTCACTGGAAAGAGAGCAGACGCCCTCTGCTGACAAGAGGTGGAAAGGACAGAAAACTCCTTTGCTGAACTGAAAGCGACCTAAGGAAACACTGATGTGCTCACCAGTTTCTGAGCTCGTTCCAGCTCTGTTAGTTGGTCACTTAGAGACGTCATTACTTCCTACAACCTCATCTCAGCCTTTTATTAAAAAGGCCTTTTATTAAAAGCCTTTTATTAAAAGACTTAAACACTGCATTTAAACTATTTCATGTTTTAAATGAAGTTTTGATGTAACAAATGGTGTAACAATTCCTTTGAATAACTCCAATTGTGCTCTAGCAGAAACAAGCTGGATTCTGTTCTGAAACCCATCTCAACCAAGTTGAAAAAAAAAGAACAATTGCTTTATTGCAAATGTCAAAAAATAATGTAATTCTGAAACTGAGCAGCCCTGGTGATATTTATAATTGCAGCAAACCAAGCAGCAGTACCATAGCAAGTAAGATTAGGAAAGTAGACAAAACTGATGAAGAAAACTCTGAGACCTGTGACATACTTGCTGTTCAATTTATATTCATTTCCAAAATTTTGGGGTCCAGAAACCTGACTAAGTTTTCAAACAAAGGGCACTGCTAAAACAGGAGTGTATCACCTAAGGTTGTCTCTACATTACATAAATTTATTCAAAGTTGCAGAACAAAGAGAACCTGTAAACAACTGACAAAACAAGTAAGATTAAAAAACCCGCCCTGTAGATGAGAACAAGTTAGTTATTATTTTGTTGACTGTTCCACACAAGCTGATAGATAGAAATTCACGAATGCTGCATCATTTTCCCTATTTCAAAAACATCAGGGCAGATTAAAAGCACTGCAATTTATATATTAAAAAAGGAAGTAATGCTACTAAACTACTTCCCCATTCTTCTCCCAGGTGTTTTTTTTTTTATTGCTCCATTGAAAATACGATGCAGAAAAGGCAAAGTCTGAGTAATCAGGGTTTTTTCACCCAAGAAAATTAAAGAAATTTTACTCTTTAAATACATATATGAACAATCAGTAGAATTAAGAGACAGCATCCTTCAGAAAAACAGATTTTTTTTTAAATCTGTTTCAGTATGTTTCAATATTTCTGAATTCACCCTGAACTCTGGTTTAGAGAATTATTAACTTACAGTTTAGGGTATCAAAAAACAAACAAAAATTGCTTCCTAATCCCAGTCTAGAGTGACAAATTTAATATTTTTAATCCTAAATCAACTTCATGCTACCACTCTTCCAGAAAATCATAACAGGAAGAATTAAGAATTCTTAACAGAGCAGTGCTCACTCTTGAAGGGAGCAGCCCTCAATCCACAGCAGGCAACACACTGCCTGTAGGGCCAGAGGCATGTAGGTGATGCCTTACCTTTGGCAGTAAGGTATCACCCACAGCACCAGACTCGCTCTGTCCTGGTGTTTATGGATTAGCCAGATCGGAGAACCAATGCTTTCATATCATTGAACCATAGAATGGTTTGGGTTGGAAAGGACTCCCCTGCCATGGGCAGGACACCTTCCACTAGACCAGGTTCCTCAAAGCTCCATCCAGCCTGGTCTTGAACACTGCCAGGGATGGGCAGCCATGGCTTCTCTGGGCAATCTGTGCCACTGCCTCACTACCCTCACCACAGAAAAATATCTCCTTTTATCATCTGAATCTCCCCTCTTTAAAATTGAAGCCATTCCCCCCTTGTCCTACAGCAACCGGAGGTACAAAAATCTGTCCACATCTTCAAGTAGTGAAAAGCTGCAATAAGGCATTCCCAGAGCCTTCTCTTCTCCAGGTGGGAAAACCCCAACTCTCTCAGCCTGTCTCCATAGCAGAGGTGCTCCAGGCTCCTGATCATCATGACCTCCTCTAGACTTGCTCCAGTAGGTCCATATCCTTCTTACACTGAGGACCCGAGCTGGATGCAGCACTCCAGGTGGGGTCTCACAAGAGCAGAGTAGAGGGGCAGAATCACCTCCCTCGCCCTGCTGGCCACGTTGCTTTTGATGCAGCCCAGGACACGGCTGGTTTTCTGGGCTGTCAGCACACCTTGCTGGGTCAGGTCATGTCTGACTTTAGATCCACCAGCAACCCGAAGTCCTTCTTGGCAGGGCTGCCCTTAACCCCTTCATCCCCCAGCCTGTATCGATACCAGGGGTTGCCCTGACCCAGGTGCAGCACCTTGCCTTTGGCCTTGTTGAACCTCCTGAGGTTTCTGTGGGCCCACTCCTCAAGTTTGTCCAGGTCCCTCTGGATGACATCCCATTTTTCAGGAGTATCAACTGTGCCCCTCAGTCTGGTGTCATCTGCAAACTTGCTGAGGGTGCACTCGACACTGGCTATGTCATTGATGAAGACATACATTCTTTAGTACCACAAAAGCATTTCTTTACCTTCAAACTCCCTTATGGAATCCTCTGTTCTCACTCCAGCCATGTTGTACTGCGTGCTGACAGACTGGGCTAACATGCCTTCTAACCTCTCCAGCGTGGCCTGACCTTCTGCAGTTAAATGCGACAATCCTTCTTCGTACGTGTAAAAGCTTGGGATGTCGCCTTGTTCGAGCTCTGCAAAAACAAGTTTGTGTTTATCAGACCTAAGTTTAGGAGTCTGCAACATTTAGGGGAGCAGGAACAGGATAACAGCTAGGCAAGTTATGCTCAGATTAACTGACTGAGATTAAAAAGCTGCTTACATGAGGTACAGAATAAACCACAGCATGGGCACTGAGCCTGGGCTAGCACAGCCACTGGGCACAGGAAAGGCTGCTCTCTGTGTCCGTGGGCTTTGGAGAACCAGAACAAAGCTTTTGCTGAATTCCTGTGATTTGTGACATCTAAACTACAGGTTTTCTGCAAATTTATGTGTTTCTATACTGTGCTTGTGACAAAAAGAATATTTTGGCAAGATGAATAATAAACAATCATGACAGATACCAGGTATCCAAGTGCTGGCAGGTATTTCAAAAGAAGCAACTGTTACCAACCGCGGGCCTCAACATCGTACTCCTCCCCTTCGTAATCGTTGTCTGAATCTTCATCATCTGGGTCTGGGTGCAGAGCTTGGCATTCACACATGGCTGAAAACATGGCTTCCACTGCAGGAACACAAGTGAACACAAATCTCCCGTTTGTCCACCAACACCCCAAAACAACAGGCAAGAAATCCTGGACTGAGTGATCAAAGAGATTAAGAGTGTTCCTTCAGCAGAGCTGCCATTGAATTTGTGTTTGAAAACATCATCCCGTAAACCAGCAGCCATGCTGGAAACAAATCGGGTTTCCTACATCCAGCCTGATGCTTTATCCTCTTAATAGCAGTTTTCCACTATTTCAGTGATGATAAAGGTTTATCTCTGGACAATTCTGTCTGTGGTTACCCACTACAGGAATCCTTGCAGCATCTCATCCATCAGATTCTTAAAACTTGAATCCAACTGTAAGCTCCACACTGGACGGGATATGACTGCTTTCCAGTGGTAGTGTCCGGGCATTAGCATGTTCCTAATGAAACTGTCACTGACTCAAATATCACTGAATTAGTAACTAAAAAGACATTTCCCATACATGTTCTCTCCAAATGTATATAAGTGAGATTATTTATGTCGTGTATTTATACTCAACAATCTCTATTTTAAAGCAATGGAATTTTCCTTGAGAAGCAGCTGCTTGAAATATTCCAGCTTCAAGCAAGATAAAAACATTTGTTCTTTTCAACACATAGGAATCAAGGAATTAGAGAAGGACACTGAAGAATCATGGTATTTACATCTCTGTACCCCACTGTCTTCCACATGTAGCCAGGACTTTGAGACACAATTTGCCATCTCACTTACAGGCTGATTTGTCGTTAGGTACAAATCTGAATTCTGCAATCGGTTCAACATCGTCATCACTGTCACCTTCCTCCTCCTCCCCTTCAGCCATGGGAGCCTCTTTTGTCTCCTCTTCAGGAAATTGAAAGATTTAAGAGAAATAGGTTTAATTAGTTAAAAAAAAAAAAAAGTTCTATTAGTTTATTCTTTCAGAAACCTGGATATAATCTGACAGGCATTAAAAACCCTACTCTGTTCTCCCAAAAAAACCCATTAGACTCCAGGACTCACTTGGATATAGGAGGACCTCTCACAGCACCTCGACAACACTTGCAACACACAAGAAAATGTCTCTATTTATAATTTTATACTTAGTATTTCTGCAGTGCTCACAGAATGTATTCATGTACTTGAGGAAAATTGCCTGATCCTTTTTAAAAAAAACTGTGCTCATTCTCTGCTCCCCAATTCATAATTGTTATCATTTACTTGCACAACACTATTTTTTTTTTAAATCACATTAATTTTATGATCTTTAACATTACTGTCACAAAATCAGCTAGCTTCCAATGTAGCCCCTCACTGGAGATTGACATTTACAGAGGATTCCTGCTCCATTTCCAACATTCCTAGTCAGTCAGCAAGATGTCAGAGGTAGAAAGTGCACCCAGACCAGTGACAATTCTGGGCAAAACGGTGCTTCCTGAGTTCTGTGTATGAATAAATAAGCAACAACATGATGTTTTACTTTCTTTGAATATAAAAACCACTCGGAAGGTGGCTGCAGGTCATTGCTTCATGGCTGGGGACACTGCACTGACAGCCTCAAAAGTGCACAGCTATTTTCTACAGAAGAGGAGGCTGTCCCACTGAGAGTGGCTTTTATCATGTGCAAATCTGGCACCACTAAGAATACGAAGATGCCAAGAAGCTGCCAGCCAGCTGCCCCCAAAAATGTAGTGTGCAAGAGCTCTATCCAATCCTTTTCCAACTGACTCCCGCAGGCACAACTTGTTACTGTTCAGTCCAGCTCTTTGTTTTCAATGAAGTCAACCTTTGAGTGCCTTTTTCTAAAAAAGGGGTGAGCACAAGGCACATACTCACAGAGAGCACAACAAAATCTTTCAGAGGAAGAACGAAATGTACTCTGCCTGACTGAGAATGAAGTCTCCTGCAGCCAAGTAAGTGGAAAGGTCTGCGTTTAACACTGTCCAGCAGCAAAAACTGCAGGCCAGGGCTAAATATCTGTATTTTCAAACACCGTTGTCAGAATGAATTAAAAACTAGAAAGAGTATCTTTCTACAGACAAGGTTCAGTTTACTTCAAAATAACCACAGTTAAATGAAAATGAGGAAGAAGAACCAAGAGGAGTATGCATGTCCCCTCATTATTTGTACTGATAGACTGTCAGAGAGTATTAGTAACCTGAGAGAAGGAAATAATAAAGACCATTAATAGCTTAAAAACATCTCCATCTCCTCAGAGTCTTGTCGTTACTTTCTGGATATATTAAAAAAAAAATCAAATGCCAGATGTTAACCTTTAACTATTATGACCAGTAGGAATGAAGGGAAAAGGAGACCTGCTCAAGACCTAACACTCACTACTCTTCAATTAAAAAATAAGTTTATGACACACTTAAAATATTAACAGGTCTGCCAGAAGAAAAAATTTATACTTATATATATATATATATAAAAAATAATCTTCATATAAACAATGAAACAGAAAGCTTGTTTTCTCTACATCAAAGCAAGAATGGTGAAAAAGGTGGGTTTTGTGGGCAACCTACAAAAATCCATTAAAGCCTGGTAACATGATCTATTGTCTTTTTTTTGTTTTTAAGTAATCTGCAGGGGAAAATGAACAAAAGTTTCCAGGCTGCTATGAAACAGCAGAAATTCATAAAGCCTGGAGAGGGCAGCAACATTAACATAAATTCAATGAAGAAAAAATTACACCCAGGCTGGAATCACAGGGAGACTGCAGAGGAACTAAACTGTCTAAAACAGTGTAAGAGAGCAGAGAACTGATTCCCAGCAGCTCCAGCTGTACACAGCCACATGCTGAGAGCAGGACTGCACAGAAGTGACTCTAAACGAGTGCAAAGCTGTACTTCTGAGACAACTATCCTTCAGAAAAATGAAAAAGAAAACACAAGCTATTATTGAAATGAAGCGTATAGTTTTTAAAACCGACATTTACTCTTTTTGAAGAAGAAATCATGTCACTCAGGACTGTGTGGGAGCACTGAGCCACACTCCAGGCATACCTTCAAATCTGGCATTCACCATGACATACAAGTGCTCCCTCGGGAAGGCGCTCAGGTCCCTGGAGACAGCATGTAAACTTATGGTAGGATAATCCAAAGAGAAGCCAACTCCGGAGTTTTCCAGCCAAGACAGGCGACTAACATGGAAGGCAGGGGAAGAAAAAGAAAAGTTAGAGACTAACAGAGGTATTGATAGTATCTGACTTGAGGCTGCAGAAAAGCAAAACAACCCCAAAAGAGTGAGTAAATCTGGACAAGACACTCTCTGGGCACATATGGTCCTGGACCTGCCCAAACAGGACTTTCCAATGGCATTAACTGATGGCTGAGGTAAAAGAAACCTTTTCTTAAAGAATGTGAAGCTGAGCACTCTAAACACATAACAGCTTTATCACATTTGTACTGAAAGCTGAATTTCCCTCCCTACCTCTTCATTTTCTTCTCCCTGTAGATATCTATAATTCCAAAGATAACTACAGAGGTTCCAGAGTGTGATATACTAATTAATTTATTAAATGTGGTTTTTCGAGACAAGCAAAGTCAGTATAATTTCTAGAGGATTACAGATCTGATGTGAGTAGTCTGTATGTAGAAAAACAGCCAGTTCTGTGACCAGCAGAGCTAATAAAGCCATTTTATGGGTATTCCTCCCTTCACAACCTATGTGTATAACCTCTGTTTCCCCCCATTTTCACTCTCATCCCTAACTAGAGACAGCACATGTTGTCACCCCTGGGCTGCTGCTTCCATTTCAGAGTGATCAATGTCTTTCTAGCCAACAAGAAACCAAACTCAAGCTAGTTTTGGGTGTCTGCAATCAATGAAGTCACACAGTGAACAGAAATACTGAGGGGCAGAAAGTGAGACCTCCACCACACGCAAAACTCAGCATTCACAACCTATTGTGGAGCCACAGAACCAATGGAAAGGTCATAGAAGACTCCTTGCCTCGGAAAATCTGGCTGAAAGCAAGAGCTAGTGCAGTGGGAGCAAGGAATTTCTTTCCTAGCCTAGACTGGCCAGCCCTCAATGTTTACAGCAGCTAATGGAGACTCAGTACACGGATCCAGAGCCACACTGTCCTCCTGGGTGCCCAGTTCTCCCACGGCATTCCTGCAAACACTGGCATTTTCTATTCGTTACCAGCAAGTGACTCTGGTAAAAGCTCTGTGATGTGTTCAAAGCGTGTGGGGAGGAAGGTGGAAGCCTTGTATGTGCCTCACACAAAAATCTATTGAAAGCAAGTTACAAGGAAACTCAACATTAGATGTCTTGAGTGCTGATGCTGTGCCAACAAAAGCCCTGGTATCTGCAACCAAACTAAACAAAACAGTAAATAAAACTCCAGAGAGATTCCTGTCCAACACAACACCACTAACAACCTTGGGTGGGGCAAGAGCCCCTCTGACAATATTGCCCATTTTATGGGCAATGTTTATAGTCTAAAGGTTTTAAAAGACATTTCACTTTTCAGGGCACATTTCAAATTATGTTTTTGTTCTAACAATGCTTTTTCCAAGCAGAATATATTATGAGCGTTTTCCATGGTTAAAGAAAATTACATTGCTTTAACCATCAAGCTATCTTCTTAAGCAGAGAGGATTTAAAGGAGACTATAAAGAGCTCAGTTAACATCTTCCAGAATAACCAGACTGATTTCTACCCAGTAAGAACAGTCTCCATGTGACTAATGCATCATGAAAGACTTCACAGGACCACAGTAGTTAATAACAGCAGAAACCCAACAGCCCCATCTACACCCCTGTTAAGAGAACAGGTGTCGTGTTTTTAATTACAGAATGGGTTGGAAGGGACCTCCAAGATTATCGAGCCCCAAGCCCTTGCCATGGGCAGGGACACCTTCCACTACACCAGGCTGCTCCAAGCCCCATCCAGCCTGGCCTGGAATGCACCAGCCAGCCGGGTTCCCTCGCTGTTCCCTCTTGCCTTGTTTAAAACACCCTTTCGAGCAGGAACAGCGGGACACCCGCACCCCCTGCCCCTCACACCTCCCCGAGGGGCTGCTCCACACCACGGCTCCCCTTATCCGAATCACCCGCATTCCCCTTCGGCCAGGTCCCCTCGGGGTGAGAGTCCCTCAGGGAGGCTCCCGCCCGCCGGCCCCTCAGGAGCAGCCGGGCACAGCCCGGCCCCGAGGCGTCCCAGCCCCGCGTGTCCCCCCGCACCTCTCGGCGATGTAGAGGGTGCCGGCGCCCAGGCTGCGCCCCGCCAGCAGCGCCTCCGTGTCCGGCTGCTGGTGCCGAACGCCCTCGGCCGGAGGCGGGAATCGCTTGAGGAAACTCATGGCGCCGCCGCCGTCTCCCTCCTCCACCATCGCCGCCGCCGGAAGAGGAACCGCGCTGCTCTGTGATGTAATTCCCCCTCACAGGCGCCGTGGAGCCGCAGGGGAGGCGGCGGCGCGTCCTCCCGGAGCGGCCGCGTTCCTTGGGGTCGGAGGTTGTGTATGTACCTGCGGAGCCGTGCGGGCTGTGTTTTATTGAGGGGTAGGAGAGGCGCTGGTACAGGTTGCCCAGAGAAGTAGTGGATGCCCCATCCCTGTAAGTATTCAAGGCCAGGCTGGATGATGGGGATTTGAGCAGCGTGGTCTAGTGGAAGTGTCCCTGCCCATAGCAGGGAGGTTGGAACTGAATCATCTTTGAGGTCCCATTCCAACCCAAACCATTCTGTGATGATTCTATAGTTGACAGTGTTGGTTACAATCATGGAATCACAGAATAACATGAGTCGGAAGAGACCCACCAGGATCAAGTCCAACTCCTGGCCATGCACAGGACAACCCTGAGAATCACACCGTGTGTCTGACAGCATTGCCCAAACACTTACCAACGCTGGCATACCTATTTTAGCCTGTAAGTCTCTGTTGGACAGGTGACAAAGGGAAAGACAAATACAGCAGCTTTTCGATTACCATTTTCAGATGTTGGAAAGGGAATTTTAGGTGGGTGACCAGCACCCAGTGCCTGACAGATGCACACAGAAAATAAAAAAGAAGTCACAAGTATTTGAAAGGCCTGAAGGGTATCCAGTTGATTACCTTAAGCATTGATGGACTTGGGGTCAGGAGCCCGATAGTGCTCTGTTATGTATCTGGTGAACTGGGGGTGTCTTGGGACAACGACTGCAGTGGTGAGAAGGCTGTTGCCTCCTGAGGAGCACTGGCCCTGCTTCTTGCTCTGGATTTACACCGTTTCTCCTGCAAGTTTCTCTTATGACACATGCTATTGCAGTGAGAAACAGGGATTACTGATGCATCAGTGAAGTACCTCTCTGTCACAGGATGCTCCTGATAACTCCATCAGTGAGAGAGTGTCATTGCAAACATCCCTTCTCCCGACTTTCCAGGATGACAAATGGTCATGCCATAGCAACATAGCACTGAGAGCCCATGCAAGTTGTTGCCTTGTCGTGGTTGTTAATCTTCCCTTTCATCAATTTAAATTTAAGGAGTCATTGGACATGTGTGTGCAAACCTAAGTTCTTACAAACACAAATCAATTAACTGGATTAGGTCTCCATCTTTCCCTTCTCTGGACTTTCCTAGTTATGATAGGATAGCAGAGAGCCAAAGCAGCAAAGTCTGGAAAAGGAAAGAATGTGAAGAGACCAGGGGAAACAACAACATAATGTGGTTCTTTTCAGCTGAGCTTTTGACAATGCTTTGAGAAGCTCAACCATGCCTACTCATTTTGGATTCTAATTATGCAAATAACCACCTTGACCGAAATGAAAGCAAATTGATATTTGAAAGCAAAGTGATATTTAAACACTACTGAAATAGCTTGAAGAAAAAAAAAAAAAAACGAAACAGAGGCAACAGGACATGAAGAAAAGAAACTTTCTCAACCATTTTCAAGTTTGCCACTCCAAGACAAGTGCTCATCCGGAAACAAAAATTTATGATTCATCCATAAACACAGATCAGACTGTGGCAGCTGGTGGGAAGAGAGGCAAATACATGGAAACAACATTCACTACACTTAGTGGTTATAAATCAATATTCCTGCTCATGTCCATCCTGTTACCTGTTAACGTGACTGTTGTATCAGCCATGGAGAGCCCTTGTCACCTCTGTAGATAACTCCAAATCACACAACAACAACTTTAGATTGTTAATTTAAAAGATTTCTGAGTGGCTGAAGTTGAATGAAGCCACTGCAGTGGAGCAGTACAGAGTTCATGTCTCCTCCAGCATTCAATGCAAGTCCTTCTTCTGTCACATACCACTCTTCTAAAAGCAAATGGGAAAAAGGATGGTTTAAGTCCAGGCAGGGAACTTGTTTTTGAGGCTGAGGCATTGAGGAGAAGTCCACATCTTCCTTGTTGACATGATCCTGACACTTCATACCCCACTACTGAATGCTGCATCTAACAGAAGTTTAAAGCAGGAAGGCAGACATTTCCTGGAAGTTTACTAATGGAACAAAATGGTATTATCTGAAAACCCTTTTCTTCAGCTCTAAGAGCCTTAAGAGTGAGGCAGGATCCACCCCCACACCAACATCTGGACACTGTATGCCCAACAGTGATTTAGTCAGTGATTTAGGTCGTGTTCAGAGGCAGTGGAGAGCAGCAGGTACCTTCTCGAGGTCGAGTCACCTTAGGACAGAAGGCAGGACCTGCCACTCAGGGGGGCTTGTTTCTCTCCACAGCACTGCCTGCCATAAGGTGGCCAGTTCAGACCTAAATACCCAGAATCCATCAGGAAATTAAAGTAAAATTTTGGCAGTGGATTTGTAGCAAGGGGATGAATTTCATAGCAAATTTGTCATCACTACAGGAACACACAGTAGCTTGACTGCAACCACAGACACATTCAAAATAATAAAAATATTGATAGGTTTCAGTGATTCACACAGAGAAACCACCCTCTTCTTCAGTTTGTTTCTCGCTGCCTGAGTTTCTCCTGTTAAAGTCCCAAAATATCAGTGTCTGTTGCCATCGCCCTGTGTCAGAACATCTGCTTCTTCAGTGCATCTCTGCAGGCTTCCTTATTTTTTCCCCATTTTTCCCAGGTTTTACACATACCCTGAGTCAATGAACCTGTCTCCTCTCTCCACGGGGAAACCTCATGGATGTATCCTGGACCAGGCTGGCTGGGTATGGTGCCAGCTGCAGGCATACTGCTTTTTGTCAAGCGACCACAACACCACTGTCAAATGAGATATAAAATTATGTAGAAGATTGAACACATGCAGAAGATCATTGTGACTGCAAAAACAAATCCATTGGGTCTGCCCCACCGTCAGCCAGAGCTGGACAAAGAAACAAACACTCTGTCAGTGGAGCTGCTGTAACAAGACAAACATAAACCATGAGTTGCCCATTCCCAAGACAAGTGGGAACGATACACAGGGAATTGTCACAGGCTGGAACAATCCACAGCAGCCATTACTTTCTGCTTGTTTTAAAACTAAAAAAGAAATGTGCACATGTTGCCCATTAAAAAGCACTTGTATCTTCAATACACACTATACTTTGTACATCAAGTTATTTCAATTTTTTTTATTATGACAATTTACATGTCATATTTATATGAAAGAAATGACAGTAGATATTATAACAAAACCATTATGAAAGAAAAGTTACACAATTAGGCCTACAAGCTATAAAATGGCTTCAGGCCCATCTTATACACAAAGAGTTCTGACCAGACTGTAGTGAGAGACAACGCTGAACAATTCATTAACAAAAATATTGGCACCAGCCTTAACATTTTTTTTTACTTCATTTACAAGGAATACAGTATTTAAACAGTTGTGTACTGCAAATCTAAAAACATTAGCTGTTAATAATCTGCAGTTAACCCTTTGAGCACTGAGGCCACCATGACTTCCATTTAAAAAAGTTTAAACGCAGCATGTTTTACATGCACGTGGTATTACTGGTGGGAGGGAAAAGACAGTGAAAGCACCACCCAATTTATGTGCAACAAGAATAACACTTCCAGTTTTTTTAACGTATGTCCCCCCCTTCCCACACACACAGTGTGTGTCCCATCGGTCCTTTCCCTTTGATATTGTAGCAAGTCATGATTGAAGAGAGACTTCAAAAACAAGGTTCAGGACTCAAGAAATGCAAGGGTTAAACTCTACATAAAGAGCTCAGCTTGTGGAACTTCACCGTGTTAATTCTATAGAGAAAGAAAACAAAAAATGAGGCCAGCTGTGAAGGAGACCATTTTTAAGGAACTCAAGATTTCTTCGCAAACATACAAACAGAACACAGGAGTAAGACAAAACTGTATTTCATGTAAGTTATCTTAAAGAGACCTCTCTGGCAGATTTGATCCAGTTCTCACGGGACATTGGAGGGTAACCATTCTGCTAGCAAGGGATCTGTTCTGTGTTACCCGGGACATTGAAAATACCTGATGTTTGCCTAATGTACAGAATCTGTGCCTACGTGAGAACCGTCGTATGTTCCAGGAATGGTGCCGTGTTTGAATCGGTCACATCCATCTCCTGGCTGCAGCGGGAGGGCTGTGAAACATGGACAGGAACGAGCAACTGCATTGGCATTGACAACACATCGTTTTAATGTGAGTTTGGGGGAGGAGTACCATTTGAATGAATATAGGATAGGAATAAGACACTGTACAAGATTTTAGAGTCCATATAACAAGTAAAAAATGGAAAACTAAACAAGGCTTACAGCTTTATGATTTGACTTCCTTTTCTACCGCCACCTTGAGTAGCAGATTAGTATCTATTAAGGACTTTTAACTGTTCTAAATAACAAATGGTGCACTAATAACTAAGCCTATCAAATGTTTTTGTAGAAGGATTTTATCCCCATAGAATCATTTAAATCAAGTTCTGACAGACTAATCTAAGTTTAGTTGTGTGGGACACAATAAGGGGAACAAACAAGAAAGCACACTGTGTGGACTCTGACCAACGTCCCCAGAGGCAAATATTGTCATAATACCCTATAGAATGATCCTAAGTTTTTCCACATCCACATTGCACTGATGGAACATTATCTACTCCCTCAAGGAAGGAAACCTCAAGTAGATTTTCCAGTAACTTTGAAGGTCAGGATGAGAAAAGGAGGGTAGTCGGGATGATTCTCCTAAATGGAGACCTTCCATTGGAAATACAGCCTTTAAAGGGCAAGTCGCAAGTAGTTTTTAGGCCTGTCCAAGGCCTGTCTTGCAAATGGCATGGGTTTGCATACACATTTTTCTGCTCCACTTTCCTCCATCCATTCCCCATCTCCTCCTGTTATTTGAACGAGCATCCAAACAGCAGGAGCGAGTGACTGTGTCTGCACCTGGGGACCCAGTGAGACTGACTATACACAAAGTGCTGCAAAGTGCACAAAGTAAACCAACCGAACCAACAGAGCCCCTCTGTCCTTCAGCTCTCCTTACCAACCTTTGGGGTCTATGTAGCAATAGTAGATACTCGGGCACACGTGGCCCCTCTCCCTGCAACATTGTCCCCTCTCCTGCTCCTGAGCTCAGGTATGGGGTGCCAGCATTTACAAAATGATAGTCAAAAACCCAAGTTGTGGGACTTGCTTTTAATTGCAGTTGAATCTGGAGGCTTTACAGCAGATTCAATTATAAAACCTTTGCTACTTTAGAGTGTTCTATTCTTTCCCTCAGAACCTTTACACAATTCTTTTTTAAGTGTCATACTAAGCAATATACATCTTTTGCAATACACAAGTTAAATTACTATGAAGTGTTGGGACAATCAATTCCCAAGCACATGTTTTTGCTGTTTGGAACTATCTCTGTTAGTTACAACTAATCTAAAAGAAGAGCTCAGTGAGTGATGCGACTTTCTGAAGTGACTAGTAATCCTCGGTACCCCAGCTGCTGAGTGTCCAGATTCAGAAATAATTTCCAACTGATAAATATTTCTGAAGCCAGAGCTCTCCATTAGGTCTCAGATTGGGAACTCAACTGTAAAGCACCAAAAAGTAGCCACAGAATTTTTCTTACATCAGTATATACCTGGAAAAAAGAAAAAAAGGAGGATAATTTCTGTTGGATTTTTTTTTTTTTACTTTCTGCCTTCTGACATTTTAAGTCAGACAAAGTCCCTACCCCAGCTGTTAGGGAAGGGGAGGAAGAAGAGACTAACAGGAAATGTGGTCTAGATCCTACAAATCCTTACTTCAGACAATATCCTAAATGCTTCTATAGAAGTTTTAAACACTTAAGGAATTGCACAATTCTGTTCCTCCATTTCTAGAGTTTCTCCTACTATATTCAAGACAATGTTTTTCCCAAAGTTACTGTTTTGGTTTAAGTACTTGATTTTTTATATATATTTATATAGGTAATTCAAGGATTTTATACACCCACCAAATCGGAAGCGTTTGTCAAATGTAAATACATACCTAAGGGTGCACATTGCACATCAGAACCATATTACAGCCTGTGAATAATAGTCACTGCACGTGTACCAAAACCAATTTTCAAGACCTATCTATTGCCATTTTGAATTAGATTATACAAATATCTTTGTCAGACCAGCTCTGGGGGCAAGCATTACTGCCATGATTTATTTAAATCACTGTGTACAAAGTGAATTAAAAAAGCAGGTGCTGTAAAAATTCCTCGTTTACTTTTTGTAGAAGAAGTTTGTGAAAATATGTGATTGGAAATAATAATTGGAAAGTTTAGACCATGACCTCCTACTGAAGAACACTGAAAGCCAAGTTAAAAGCACCTGAAAAGAGAGGTATAAAATGGACACCCTGACAATGAACAATTGAAATTGTTAAACAGTTGCAGCATCTGGATACCAATGTAGTTGAAATGATAGATGTGAACAAGTGTACCACTACCATACATTTTTTCCCCCCTTGAGGTTCTTTGAATTAGATTTCTCATCAAGAATTCAGACAATTAGAAAACAGAAGTGAACAGAAAACAAGTCCAACTAAGTTACTGGCTCCCATGATAGGAAGAGCAACTGAGACACTTAATACAAAGAAATCTTGAGGGTGACATACTTCGTAAATGAGCAATTTAGAAAAAAGCATCTCTCTTTCTCTTAAGTGCTGTTAGAAAAGAGCAATGTTTTCATTCGAAAAATAATCAGGAAGATGCACTAATTTTATAATGCAATTCAGCATGTAAAAGTGAAACTATCAAAAAGTTGATTGTTCAGCACTGACCCTCCTACAAGATTTCAACACTAAGAGTTGCTTTGGTGACGTCATTTTTCATATTTAAAGACTCTGCTCAGGTTTATCAGACTCAACAATTAGAAGACAGTAACCATTGTGAAACCCAGTTGTTAACTGTCCCATCCTTCTGCTTAGACTAACGCACCACATCCATTAATTGCAGCGTGGAGCTACTTGTGTGCTTTGTGTCACTCAGTCACACAAGCCCCATGCAAGAAAGCACATATCCAGCACTTGTTGGTGGCACAAACAGTCCAATCCTCCACTTGATTTGTATGTTCTTCTTCCCAACAATGCTACTTAGACTGCACATAGAAACCAGCTCTCTCTCCTATCAGTTATACTCAGAGTTTGCAGTAAAAAAGGCAAAGCTTTTAGTGACAACCTGTGTGGAATAAACAAGAGTTTGTTGAATAAATGCTTCGTATGTTCAGCCAATAGCTGCTTGTTCTCGTACTTCTAAATCCATTATGTTACAAAAATAGCCTGTTTTCCCTGTTTATTATACGGTTTGAGCTCTCTGTAAGCCTGAAGCTACACGTGAAAATCCCTATTCAAAGACCATTACCTTCAGAACTCACATTGAGCACAGAAGGGCACAGGACTGCAACAACACCAGGAAGACATTTCTGCTCTGGAATCACATATGTGTAACTGTAACAGCACGAACCCTGTCTGGCAGCCAACTCATGTCAGAAAATGTCATCTTCCCAAATAGGAGACCGTACATTTTCCATCAAGCAACTCTCTTAGAAATGAGAAAAATATGTTTTAAAATGGCAATACTTTCCAGGGGATTTTTTGCAGTTTTAACTTGCACACCATTCCCACTGATCTAAGGAGGAACTCCATCCTGTGGAATGAAGTAATCTCAGGTACCAAGGGTGACTTCTTAGGAGACAGAAAAGCTGTTTTTGAGAAATGACCTAGAGAAAGTAAAATTTGGTAACAACCGGTCATTTTTAAAATGCAACACTCCTGATGCAAGTTTCAGTGTTCCCATTCTGCTTCCTGGTCTTTCCTGCTCTTACATCACTCCCTAACTCAGTACTCAAATTTTTTTCCCTATTGGTGTATCTGGTTTTGTAACTCTCTTGTATTTTTCTACTTTCACAATTACTTGTCCACTAAGTATTGAACATTTGGGGTTGACTCTACAAGCGATATCGTTTGCTACAGCACTAATCAGGTACTAAAAGGCTCCAACAGGCAGCAAATCAAAATATGGCACTGCCAAAACAAATGAGAAACCACTGGTTGCACACTGTTGCTGCACATGAATCAGTTTGCACTGCAAGTATTAAAAATGCTCAGCAGCTACTACCATGGACAAGTGGAAGCTGTATGTTCTTACTTGTTCTAAAACACAAGTATATTAGAAATGTAGAAGCACTACATTTACACATCATCTAAGCCAAGAAAAGCACCAGAGTAGCTTAAAACGCTACATGTGCTTTCAAGAACTCATTGTAAGCTTCTGTGGCTTTTCACTACCCTGTTTTAATCATTTAACTGTTAACATCAGTAAGGTAGGAAAATATTTAATCTTTGATGAAATTAAATTCTCATTTAGAGAGTGATTTCTCTTTTTTTTTTTTAAATCACAAGCTTGCTTAGCACAGCAGATAATGAGCAGGTTCCACCTTTTTGCATCTTTCTGATCCTAGTTTTATAGCACAGTATGTGCACTGCTAGAACCCAAATGAGTCATGGAGTGGTTCTGAAAGACCTTGTGGAGAAAGAGGTGGGGAAACAAAACCAAGACTTTAAAGGCCAGAAGGTAGCTAATTTTTGGATCTAGTTTTTCTAGAGAGGTATTTGGTGAAGGCCTAATGCCGGTTTTATTACAAGAAAACAGAAGTCCTTAATGACTGACTGGTAAATACAATATAATGGAAGGGAATTGAGTGGGGCAGGAAAGGAGAACTCACTCCTCACTGGCAGCAGCAGTTTTGGTGCATCCATTGCCGGCAACGGACATAAACACCAGTCAAAAATCCAAATCTCAGAGCAAAAGGATTTATAGGTGTGACCTTTTTGGATTTCAATGTTTGGCAGATCTGTTTGAGCTGTCTGTGTGCTGTAACATGTACAAATGCCACAGCCTACACCTTAATCAGAGTAAAGAGAAAACTGAATGCTCTTGATATGCCCCATGTTGGTTTGGGTTTTTTTTCTTACATTGTCTTTTTTTCCCCCCTTGAATAAAAGCACGTATCACTTCGTGCCTGCTCAAAAGTTGGTGAGATGTCTTGGAGTGAAGCGTTTTCTCTCAGAAACACTGCCTTCTTGAAATCAGTTGGTCACATGACAGTTATTAAAATGTATTTTAAGAAAATTCTAATGGCCAAAGGCCAACAACTACATTCAAAACCTGCTAATACATCCAGGCAGATAAGTAAAATCAAAACAAAAACACACACAAAACCCAAACAAGAAGCCTCCAAAAGGAAAACTGTTCCATTTGTTTACTTCAATTTGAAGTAGATATTAAGGGCATGAATGGACCAGTCACGGTTTATTTGAAAATCCCTCCATCCTCTGATGCACTGTCATTCTGTGGTCAGTGCCGTTTGGACAAACACATTTTGTTCAGAATACTCCGACAGATGGTGAAACTCGCATCGCTGGGCAGCTACCGCAGGGTTCTTTTGTCTGTGAAAGTTTGCAGCATTTACAGACTTACTTGACATCCAACTTACAGACTAACTTGACATTGATATGTCCTCCCACTAGACACTGTGCATCGAAGACCATCTGAAGAACTGTGCATGAGATCGCTTTGGAAATTCATGGCTAGTGTTTTTCGACTGTCAAAAACTTCATTACAGTACACTTCACTGTACAAACACTTTAAAGGATGTTTATTAGGAAAGTCTGCAAGTCATAATGGATAGCAGAGTTCTTGTTTATGGTACCTTCTTGGCCTCTAATAATTCTGTTTGCCTCCAGTATTAAAACCAAACTGCTTCCATGAAGGTGATTACTAAATGAGCTATGGTATGTTAACCTACAACTCACAAAATGCGACAGTACAGACATTAATTTTGCTTTTAACTGTCTGTTAAGTTGTAATCTAAGTTGTGAACATTTAAATATAATATATATCTCATATGAAAAAGCTAAAGCACAAGTGCTTCTGCACCACCCCCCTCCCATCCCCCCACCCCTTGAGCCAAACCCACCCCAGTTCCGGTTTGGGCCCTGTCTGATTTGGAATGCTTTCTTAGGCCACCCATTTCCACAAATTTGTATGCACTCAGGAAATATAAAGTCAAAAATATACAAATCTCTTGTTGTTATAAGGTTTTGTGAGTGAAATTACCCAGGACCATGGACTTGGAAGGAGAAGGGGGGGTAAGAGAGGGAATTTACAGCAATTCATCTTCAAAGTTCAAAACTGGTCACTTCACAGAAAGACTGCAGGACTGGTGAAATTCTTGCTTCTAGAAAGTGATACTGTAGTGGAGAATTTTCTAGGAAAAATAAAACAGCTTTTAATAACTGGCCCGCTGGTATGAGCTACCGTGGAATAAATTAGCACAAAAATGGAAGTCTTACAACTGTTCACTGTTACAGACGTAATCAACAAGGTCAGTCACTCTCAAAAGTTCATCTTCATCTTCCTCCGGCCCTACTGCTTCCTGCCCACTCCCTGTCCCATTGGGTGCCAGGCTGGCGCTGGCTGTGCTGTCCTTGGGGGCCTGGGTCTTCTCACTTGGCTTCCCAATCAAGTTCTCAATGGTTTTCCCTGGGCTCTGTCCATTGGTGGAAGGCAAGTCCACCAGGCTGTAGTCCAAAGGGCTCTCTACTTTCCCCACATTATCAAAGTCATCTTCGTCATCACTTTCTATCCGGTAGCAGTGCTTCTTGGGGTTGTCTTGAGGAGCTTGTGCTGCTGGCAGCTTATTTGCAGGAGTGGGTGTTTCTGCGTCGTCGTTGGCATTTTCGCAGTTATCTTCGTCATCTGTTTCGATTCGATTCAGCCGTTTCCGGACAGGCTTCCCTTCCTCCTCCTCATCCTCCCCTTCTTCCTCGGAATAGTCGTCCGTACTTCGCCGACGTTTTCGAATCAATCGCTTTGACTCCTTTGTGGATTCATCATCTTCAGAGTTCTTAGATGTGTAGCTCTCTGGAATAAGCAGCATACTTAGAGCCATTAGTAAATTTTAGTGCAACCTTTACACTTTATTTTTCATCTTTCACACTCATTAATGGGCCATCTCTCACCACACACATTTCCGTCTCCTTGTCCAGGTTCCCCAACTAAGTCAAAGCACTTGCATCCTTTTTACTTTCTAAATGAACTTCTGATGTAGCAAATACCAACAATTCATTGATATTCTGTTTCCAATCTGAAGAGTACCAGAGGCTTTGGAGGTAGGTGTGTTCCCCCCTAGAACTGCTAACTCCATGCTGGGAATGATGCAGAACTGCATCCCTCATCTCACAGCACATGCTTTACTTACCCCCGCCAGAAACTGAGAAGCCAAATAATGGCTGCTCTATCACAAAATTCATACATGTACACACACACAAAACTGTACTATGACCCTGACACCCCCAAATTATACACATTTTCTTCCACAGCTTATGAATGCTTCCTGTCACCTTAAGTCTGACACCCTTTAATGTGAGGCCTTTTTTATTTTGGCAAACTGGAATACTGCCTACACACTGACAGCCTTTGCACTGATCTTTGATGCTTTTGGTGAGAAAAGATGGAGACTGAAAAATCAAATGGCAAACATAATTTGTTGTCTTTTTTTATTTCCATGAGAAATCCCTGTGAATTTTCATTTTAAAGGGCATTATTTAATGTAGGTTCAAGTTGATAGAGACTCTGTCAGCATTCCTCTATTTTTAATGTAACTACAGTTCCAGTAACATTGGTATGTATTTTATGGTATAATGTGGGAACTGTGGGAGAGTGCTGGAGTGGTACTAATGGTGCTGATTTTAATATGCAGAAAGCCAGTACCAAAAATACCCGAGGAAATGGGATTTCATGAAGAAAAGACACTGTCAATCAGGGACTGTTAAAAGTCACAAGTGCAGGCAGCAAAAAGACACCATATAGCTGATTCCTGAGAACAGGCTGTATGGAAGCATGTGATCATGTTTTTGAGATATTACACACACTTGTGTCACACACTTGTTTCCCTTCGTCAAAGAGGATACTCTAACACCCTGTAAGCTCAGAGCAGCCCTTCCAAAACTGAGGCACTCAGTCTGTCAAGCACAGCTCATTTTCTGAGCAAGCCTGGCATCCACTGCAACCCACACTGCTCAGCATTCGGAAGGCCGAACCTAAGGTCTCATAAGCTGGGCACCCAGAATCCAAAGCACCCAAAGTCAGTGGTTAGTTTTTTAAAATTTAATGAATTATTAATTAAAAAGCACACCAGTCACTTTTACTGTGACTGACATTACTGAGAGGGCCTTCCTCCACACTTAGCACAACTCCTTAAACAGGAGATGGAATGAGCCTGAATCACCAGCACAAACATAGTCAGGGCACCAAAGTCAATACCCTTTCTCTTACATAAGAGAATCTTTAAAAACTTGTGGGATGGAGCTTTGTGCCCTCTTAACAAAAAAGTGATGAAAGTTACATGGATGCCAATTTGATAATCCCAGCATTTTGTGCCAGATAAATTCAGACCTGGAAGTCAGGATTAGGGTCAACAATGACTTTGAGAAGTGATTCAGTTAACAGTGCATCATAAAGTACCAGTGAGCTGTTTCAGAAGGAAACAGTTTCTGAGAAACATCAAAGAACTCTAGAAAGACAATTCTCTAAAATCTCAGAATTATATACAGTTTTCCCTTCATGCTAATGCTGATATACACCAGCTCCTGCAAACACTGGACTGTTTATTTTACCTTCACTATCTGAAGTGGAGAGCCTGCGTTTGTGAACTCTTCTTAACTCCTTCCCATATCGGACACTTTTCTGTGAGCCATCACTTTCTGAATCTTCCTTATAATTAACTTGTCTCTTCTGATTCCGTCTTGATCTTCTCCTCCTAGTTTCTAGGTAATCATCATCACTGTAATCTGTGTACTCACCACTCTCTGTACAGAAGAAAACAGTGACGTGCGTTATTCCATCAAAGAAAACTGCTTTACGTAAGGTATTTAGCTAAGCTTCAGACCAGCACCAATAAAATCAAGTGCTCTTCCAGGACAGGACAGTCTCAGCCATCGTGCCTGATTATCCTGACCCATTCCAGACTCACACACCAGCTCTCCCATTCATCACCAGTGTAGATTTGGTTTTCAAAAGCTTCTCACAAACCCTTTTCCTGTCTCCTTCAAACTGCTCCAAAAGAAGGTTTCCTCCCAGTGTTTTTGTTGCCTTATCTCTACTGGTGCCAAAGATGTCTCTACAATTTGTGACAGTGAAAACTTAATGAATTGGAGTTGATGGTACATGTTACCACTAACACTGGGAAGTCCATTCTGCTTTTAAGATTTAAAATAAATGGCACTATTATTTAAATAAACCCTACTAGAAGACTGCTAAGAACAGGAAGATGAAAAACCACTGACAAGATGGAACTCCAAGATCTGAGTTATAGATTTAAATTAACAACAAAAATCAGTTTCACTTAATCATAGGTTAGCTAAAAACAGAAGCCACACAGAAGAAACTTACCACCAATCACAGTTCCTCCTGCACCAGTCCACTGCAGCTAGTGCCCTCAAAAACTAAATTTATTTACATCAGTTGAAAATAGTCTCAAATCAACTTTAGCTGCTTTTCCACTGAGCTATGCCAGTACAATTATCCCAAGATACATTTCTATACAAGTCACATACTCTGTTCCTAACTTAGAGATTGACATGAGTCACAGATCAAAGTGGCATCCTCTTTATTTCCTAAAATACTAGAGAAAGAATCAGAGCAAGTCAGCAAGAACAACCACCTTCAGAAAGGAATTCCATTTCTGGAGACTGAAAACAAAGCTGCTTGTAGGGCACCTGATTTCCTTAGCTCAAGAGTGGCTTAAAGCAGGATCCTGAGGGACAATAATGAGGGTAAAAGAGAGAAACAAATAGTTAGGGCTATACTTTTAGATATATATGGAATAATAATTGACTCAATTGATTTTATCACAGATGTGTGTCCACCAGGAAACAATCGCTCCTGTGCATTACAGAGTAGATGAGCAACCTCTTTAGACTTCTGTCACTTTCTTCACATAAGAGCTTATGATTAGTGCAATGATGCATTTGGGTCAGGGAGACAGCAACCACTGCACGTGTATATAGCTGTCTTCATGGGTCCCTGCATGAACCCTCCTTTTGGAAACCAGTACTCCAAAGTGACTTACTTACTCCAACACGGTCATCATCTATATTTTAGACAGACAGAAAAAACACTGGGAAGGTATGACACACTACAATAAGTCAACATTCCAGCATAGTTAGTACCTTAAATTCACAATAAAAATAAGTAAAACGCTTGTGTATATGGCACCTTCTAGTCTGCGTCTCAAGTGAAGCAGAAACAAGGAGGACAATCTTCAGAGAAAGATGCTGATCATTAAAAGATTTAAGTATTGCATAGGTCTATCCTCACACTTCAAACTGTGCCAACAGAAAATGAACTGGCTAAAGGACAAGTAGATTAAGGGGAATTATTAGGTTCTCCTGTGATGCAGTCTTCAGCTACTAAAGATTTTAAGGATAACTGTAGGAGAGAGAGAGACAAGGTGTTGTTGCTTGCTTTTAAGCCAACCAGAAAACACAGAAAGCCATACAACTGAAGGAGTTTTCTTTCATACAAAGCAAGGGAAAATGTTTCTTTCAGAAGCTTTTTCAAAGGTGTTCAGAACATCTTCTAGTAACTATAAAGTACACTTTTGCCTCCATCCTTTCTCTTCCCTGCAATCACATGCCAAACAGGAAGGTATGGGGGTAGCTGCAACTACCCACAAAGGTGGCCATTAGAATCATAGCAAAAGCATTCATTTAAACACATAATTACCTAAAAATGCCAAGAACCTAGTGCTCAATATCAGTTTCCTGCAGAGGATTGACAACAGAACTATTAGCAAAGCACTTTACAACAAAGATGACACCTGACTTGACCAAAGCAAGCAAACGTGTTATTGTCAGTCGCAACAGGAAACAGACTTCCACTCTTCCTCTCTCCAGTACAGGGTATTTAATATACCTAAGATTGCTTATACTCACCAGACTCTCTGCTTGAATTTTCCTCAGAATCTTCATCTTCATCATCTTCAGAGTATTTTTTCTTGGCCGTTTTCCTCCGTAACCTCCTGCTTTGCCTCATGGGCCTGGAGAGGTGTCGCCTGGATATGCGGGCACAGAACTCTGAATCACTGTCCTCGTTCGATGGTGGGTCATCTTCACTTTCATCCAGATTTTCCTCTGATACAACAAACTCATCCTGAGACCTGTTCAAGGAAAAACAACAGAGACAGGTATTGAAAACAAAGGATTGAAATAGTACTTGTATTTCACAAGCAAGTTATAAGTATTGTCTTACACTAAAAAAAAAACAAACCACAAAACCCCACAAATCTTGAGGAGCAAAGACTTGGAGAGAGCAATCTGCCATCACTGACATGAGGTTTCAGCTGTATATTTGGGATATAGCTCTACAGTGCATGACATTACACAGCAGATTAGAACAGCAGGTGGATATAAACACTGTCAAACCAGCACCACAAGTGACAGTAACATAGGACAGACTCTAGAGTGTTCCTATAGTTCACTGCAATGTAATGTCTCCATAGCAGTAATTGTGGAGGGGAAAAACACCCACCATGTTCTAGCAGAGGTGACCTTCTGAGAATATGAATATTGTGTCTTAACACAAAACCATTGCTCTTACATACCTTGCAACCTTATCAGCTCGTAATGCTCCCATCATTTCAAAAGTGAGCCAAGGCTTTTTTAAAAATCATGGAGCACTGAAGGTACACAGTCACTTGCACTTGCATTAACATTCCAGTAGAACATCCAGAAGGCCCTCAGCAGAGAATGTAGTTGAAAATCCATGACCACACTTTACCAGATCAATGCACTATTAATTCTGTGAGATTTCCACAAGCTACACTATTGATTGGAAACCTTCAGCTCATGTAGCTCAGTTATTCCAGGTGTCACTGGAATGTCTTCAGTATGTTCACAAGTGAAAAACTAAGCTCAAAATTTCCATCTATCTTGTATAGATTTTCCATACACTTAGTAAATTGACTTAGTGACTGGTGTACAGGTTTAAACGTTGCTGGTAAAGAGTCTACAGGCTCATCCTTTATTACGTTTCTTCACTGAGGCATAAAGTTAATCTAAAATTATCAAACTTTTTATCAGGAATCGCAAAGACTTAATGAGGAGAAATTCCATTGAAAGTGAGCTTCAGTTAACCAGAGCAATATTCATGTAGCATTTAAAGCTTCACAAGACATGTATTTGTTTTTTACAGCATAAACCACTTCTTTGGCTGTTTTCAAACTCTGTCTCCTAGAGAGCAGCAATCAAGAACTGATTTCAGAACCTGTCAAGTTCTATATGTGCTAAAGAAGGAAATTTTTGTCTTCCAATTTCTAAATGACCATCAGGTCGAATAAAAATCTCACAGAATAGGGATTTTCAATTCTTATTTTAAAAAAGGAAATAACCAGCCTCATTTTAGCTACATATTTGTTAGGGATTTCTGCTCAACAGTCACATCAGCCAGAGAACTGGGCCCATCTGGCTCCTTCACTAACAGTACCATTAATGAAATTTCAAACATCCCAGATCATGTTTTGCTTCAAATACAGATTGGATGACTTCAGCACATGGATCCGGCATGCAGTTTTTCCAGCATAGTGACGTTCCCATAGGACAGAAGGGCCCTGTGGCAGGGAGTTTGGAACTAGGTGATCTTTAAGGTCCCAACTCAAACCATTCTATCATTCTATGACTTCTACTGGGAATTTGCAGTACCATTCCAGCACTGGGAACATGCTCCTGATGATCATTAAAATGGCACTGCAGAGTCACAGAAGCCTGTAGCAGTCAGTGACTTGTGGTGGAAGTTAAACTGCAGACCTACCCATCACTAATCTTAAATTCATCCTCACTCTCTTCTTCATCCAGATTACTGTCACTATCCAAGTCATTTAGTCGCCGTCGTTTCTTGCGTCGTGCTGCAGCAGCCCTTTGTGGTCGCTTGTTTTCCTTCCTTTCTTCCTCTAGGATTGTGGAAATGTCTTTTCCACGGTGACCTGTGATATTTGACATGTCTTTGCCTCTGCCAATGCCTGAATTCAGTAACAGAAAGGGGAAAAAAGAGCAAAATCATTTTCTTTTCTAACTTTCCACAGATATTTCTCACATGCTTCAGTTTATTTCCTGCAAAAGCAGAGTATTTTTTTGTCAAGCAAGACTCTGTCCAGAGGCTTGTTCCTGAGACACAAAGCCCTGCTGTGGTCCCTTGGACATACTGAGGTCCATGCAGAGGATCATGTTTAAGTGTCAGCATTCTGATACTCAACCCCAACCCATATTACTACCACACCAATGCCTTTTGGGAGGGCAGATATCAGCAAATACATTTTCTTCATAATGTCAGAATATCCTTCTCGGGAGATAAAGTGTTTGAGTTGCTGTTTGGCCAGGAAGTGGAGTTTCTGAAAAGCTGTTGAGACTTGGTTATGTTTATTGTATGGGCCTTGGGCTACACACCCACAGACACTTAACTTTCAGACTGCGTGTGTGCACCCACAAGCTTCTGAAAACTGGTGTCTGTATGGAGATGCCACAGGCCAAACAACTGAGGAACAATGTTTCATGGGCGTTTTCTCCAGCCAAGTTAAGGTGACGCAGAAGCACAAATCCACCTCCATCTCTCAGACAGTGCTGAAGATCTCTCTTTTTTGGTCCCCTGTGTTGCCTTAACAGGCAACAAAGAACAGAATGTCACTTTATTCATATTCAGCTGAGAAGTGCTTATAGAGCTGGATGAATATTGTTAAGACAAATTTGTACACCCAGTCCTTAGGGGGCACAACTGCAGACCAATTTACAGGGGACAAATGTCAACAGCACTGCTGCTATTCCAATCTCAAATCCAAAACTTAGGCAAGTAATTTTAAGAGTTTTCCTGTCATGCTTATTCCTTGCACATAAAATGTACAGGCTGAATTTAACTATCACAGCTAAATACTTTCTGACATCTTCTGGCATCCTGGGATGACCATTCCTAATGGAAATTATTTAGCTTGCTTCCACAAATATAGCACTAAAAAAAGTCTGTAAACTACAAAATTTAAGGAGAAGGATTATATTTGTTGCTTCTCATCAAAATAAATTAGGTCTCAATCTTATCACCACTGCAGTGAAAAACAAAAAACATCAGAAACATACCTCCTCCATCAGCTTCCTTGATATCATCTTCAATTGCCTCATCAATTGCCTCATCAAATTCATCAAACCTAAAAATAACAGCTTTCATTTACCACTTTGAACTGAACCCTCATTAAACTATATTATGAAAACATACCTCAAAATCCAAAGAAATCACCCTGCTTTAAGAAATCACACTGCACAGACAATGGGGTGGATATACAATAAAATAACTAAGATAAAGGGCTAGATTGATAATAAAATAGCCATTTCTTTAAAAGGTGTGTTTCTTGCTTCTGTTTGCTAGGAGATTATTTATCATTGCCTGGCTGTATTACTATTGATTTAGGTGACTACATGACATACCCGTGAATTAAACAAAATATAATCTGAAAGATTCTTAACATAGTTTCAGTGGCATTTTTCACACAAAGCATTAGTCATTTTTTCCACGGCTTTATCAGATGGCATACATTCTACCGATCTCCAAAACAGACTTTTCCAGAAGCATCTATTAAAGTCAAGGCAAAACTATTCATTCTGTCTACATTTTCCTTCAAAACTCATTTCACATAGCTGCTTTCTTCTCTTAAAGCTCACACTAATTATACTTTGTGGATCTGCAACATCCAAAGCTGAACAGATAAAGCAAAACATATCGTACACAGTTCCTTGTTATCTTCTACAACCAACCTGTAAAGCAATGCTACGTAAATAAAAAGGACGAACAGAATCAAAATATTTGAGTGTGTCTATCCTGCAACAGCTTTTATAAAACTGCATAAATCTCTGCACCTTGAGTAACTCATTTAAAGGGAACAGCAAATGGAGGAAAAAAGATCCAACCCTTTTACACAGATGACCTCAGTTTGCTTCTTCAGTTATCAATTCAAATTCCATAAAAAAAGGATTGTTACCTGTTCCATCGAATAGAGCTCTAACATGCAAAAGTACAAATTTTACTAACTATATGTCTTGGAGTGACT